>QTSX02003093.1:0-110398 GCA_014839935.2 Entomophthora muscae | reverse complement strand
TATCAAGATTCAAGAAGCAGGTCTAAAGCTTAAATCCTCCAAGTGTTCCTTCTTTAAAAAGCGTCTCAAATTCTTAGGCCATGAGCTCACTCAAACTGGGATCCGCCCCATGAATAATAAGATGAAAGTGTCAGGAATATTCCTGACACTTATAGTTGTGTAACCAACAAGCTGTCACTTGCCGTCAATGGAAAGGCGCCCGCCGCCACCAAGCAGATACACACTGTCACAAGTGACAAACTCCTGTCAACTATGATAATCAAAAGACCTCAACTATGGGAGTCAAACCCTGGCATCTTGTGGGCCGCCAGCCCGCAGTTTTCAGGGATTGAATCAGGATTGGATTCAACTTCGGAGATTCTCCTGAAATTTGATGAACCAAGTTTGCCTACAATGATGCCCCCGCGCTAGGGGTCCTGTTAACCCAACCAATCAACGGGCCAGGTTAGCCACAGACCCCAGAATAACCCGGGCCACATTGGAAGAAGAAACAAAGGTACCTTCCATAAGAAATGGGCCACCCAGAGATGACCCGTCCTGTGACCTGGTTGAAGAATTGGAGTGCTCTAGTTGCAAGTCAGCCAATGAAATAACCCCCGCAATTGTTGCCACCAAGGACTGTGAGGACCTAGTAGAGGGAAAAACCCGGGCCATGAAAATCTTTGAAAGTTTTGCCATGACAGATGGGCATACTTATACCCTGGGCTGCCAGGAAGATGCCCATCGCCATCCTTGCAATAAAGTGACATGAACCTTTGGTTCAACCAGATCATACCATACTTGTTATTAGTTTTATTTCATCTTCAGTCTACTTCTTGCAGCCCTGTCCCCCATGTCCACATAACCCAAGAAATTGCGGACCAGCTGCCCAAACTTTACTGTCCACCAGGAGCTCCCTTTGGCCCAGTACATTTTACCAAGTACCCACCCAACCCGGTGTATTTGGAGTTTACTCTGGAGGAAATACTTATCCACAACCCTGAAGCTAGAACTAGAGAGATTGATACCGTATACAGAGAAGGCATCAAAATTACCATACCTCCTCTGCTATTCCAAGACAAGAATAATTTCCTGCCCGCCTATTTAGTTCCAATGACGCCGCCCCACACCCTGCAGCCCAACCGCCCACAAAATTCTGTTGCTGCTGATGAATCCACCTCCACCCAGATATTTGGGGTGATGTATATCACCCTCACTGGGTTGATTGATTCCATGGTGCCTACAACCGGACCTTGGGCAATACATGGAAAATTGTTATCTTATATTGTAAAGTTAGCCCCTATCCTGTGGTGGGCTCTCCCTGTTGGGCCCGCGGGCCGTCCACCTGCAAGTCCTCAGGAATCCCCCACAGGTTGGATCCCTGACACACACAGTCATCATGCAGAAGCCCGCCACAACTAAGCTGTCACCCGCTGTCAACGTGAAGGCACCCGCCGCCACCAAGCAGATACACACGGCCACCATGCAGAAGACCACCCCAACCAAGCCATTGCCTGCCGGCAACGTGCAGGCTTCCACCAAGCAGATAAACACTGTCATCACACAGATGCTTGCCGCCATTGAGAAGATGCCCACTGCCACTTCACAGGTGCCCACCATTCTTACCAGCCCCACCTGCAAGCCATCCTCAAACCAGGCATCCATGAGCCAACCTTTGCTGTCAGAAACCCATCTGCTTGGAAACATACCACCCAAAAGGTGTTTGGCCGCAGATGGATTCAACCCTGTGACTAGAGAACCAATGGGGACAGAGACCATTCCCATATGGAATGTTTTTTCAAGCAGGCAATATCAACCCAGAAGAGGGTTGAATCTTCCTAAAAGAAAGTAAGCTCTGAGATAACTGAGAAGGAAAGTCAAAGCCAAGGGATGAAATAAGGAAGGAGCAGGCTGACTGGCCCCCATGACCTGTGGTTTCTCTGTAATGAGGGGATTCTGTGACAATGAAGTGGCGGTGTACCATATGCCTGGTATCACTTGGCGCCATGACTTGTCAAGGTAATTAGGAGGAGATGAACCAGAATTGGCTCTGGTTCCAAGGAATACGCTTGTAGTAAAGGACTGAACAAGGAGCAACCAAACCAACCATTTATACCCAAATGGACCCCATTGGGAAGACTTGGGTAGTATCATGGTGTTGGGTTTCAAGACTTGAGAGCAAGCAAGAATAAATTAACTGGTGTAAAGAAAATTGACTTTATTAACTGAACAACTATCAGCTTTGAAAAACAGAGCCATATATAGGCTCTTCAAGACTCTTAAATTGTAGTGTTAAAGGAGAATGGGGAACAATGTTGGGGAAATTGAGGGGAAAGACTTGGCAGAGAAAATCTATTTTTAAAAATCACATTTTTAAGTAATCTTTTAAAATATAATTATCCCCTGCTTGCCCCTAAACGGCTAGGTATTATTTACCCCAGCTGTTGAGGACACAAGGTGGAGGGGAAAGGGAGACTCCTGGTGGTTAATGTAACCACCAGAAGTAGATAACTTAGTGTTATCTACTTCAATGCCAAGTACAGAGCTTGGCGTTTTGAATGTTGGCTTCAACCGCAAAGCAAAAGCGGTTTCAACACAGGAAGAACCAAGTGTATATCTCTGATTGGCTGCAGAGCTCAATCTTGGTTTGAATCAAAGGTAAGTTTGAATTTGAACTATTAACTTGAAATAGAAACTTGAACGACGCAAAAAAGACCTGGGTTTGATTCCTGCTGTGCTCCAGAGGCTGGTTCCTGGAGATGAATTCTCCATATGTTCAGGTAATGATTTCAGATTGCTACAAACTAATAATTCATTTCTAGAAGATAAAGAAAAACCCATTTCAGGAGGAGAGATAATACCCCTAGTGAGGATTGTGAATCATTGTTGTTGTTGTCAGGAATAGATGAATCAATGTTCCTGACATTTGCCCTCTCATGCCAACAGGCCAGTTCTCATCCACTCCTTTGGAAAATAGCCAAATTAGGAAACCAGGAAAGGCAACTTCCCCAAAGCCAAACTTGGGAGGAACTGCTGCCTTATTTGGGATCTTAACAAATGGAGAATAGAGTGACAGGCTCTCCAACATTGAAATTCATGCACCAAATTTAGTAAATGAATTTGGATGCATGAAGAAGACCCAACTTGCACTATGCCAATGCATACTGGGATCCAGCTAAACCTTTTCAATTGTCAGCCACCCAAGCCAACTCAGAAAAAGGAATAACAGATGCAACTCAGACTTTTGGTTCCCCAATGCTATGTCTTCCAATAATCATGCCTTGCAGGTCCACTAGTATACATAAAGACAAAACCCTCAATGATAGTTTGTGCTATCATTGAGTGAATATCCTTCTGAATATTATCACATTAATCAATCCTTTACCTAGGCTAAGCAAGTAACCTTACTAGACCCATTTCCCCTCCCCTGACTCAGAAGATGAACTATATCATCTTCACAGCTGTCTTGACAGCTTACCTTGGGATAGGTGACAACCAGCCAGCCTATGCTCAGTTTGGACCTGAACCACAAGGATCTAAAGAGATATCATATCATGATCTAACACAATTCAACTCAATGAATCCAACCCCGTGGACACCTCTGGTGTCATCTTGCCCAACTTCCAACTTGGCTAATTACGTGATCCCTGCAGTTATGCTACTGTACCTTGCCAGCAGCCTTAGACAATGCAACATCCTTGCCAAAGCCTTCTGTCAGGCAATAAACCTCTATCTAATTGTTTACTCCTTGAACGTCTTTAAGCCAACTGACCTGCCATCTTATGTTACTAAAGTTTTACCCTCAATACTTGGGTATTACAGGAAACCATTGACAAGATGCTGCCCCCCCACAAATCTATGCAAGGTCCAAGTATTTCTTGGCATGATGGAATATTATCAACAATTCATCCCTGACTTTGCTGAACTAAGTGAACCCCTCGTCCAACTCCTCTGTAATGTACCCTTTAAAAGGACTGACAGCCAACAGCAATTCTTTGAGGTTTTGAAGCCCAAGCTCAAAGAGGCTTTCATCCTAGTCTACCCTGATTATAATAAAGAGTTTATCTTATACACTGACGCAAGCGGAGTAGCTGTGGGTGCTGTCTTAGCCCAGCTTGACAATGAGGGCGTAGATCAACCTATGGCTTATTCTTCACAGGTCCTCAACAAGCATGAAAAGAATTATAGCATCACCAAAAAAGAATGCTTGTCAGTCCTACATGCTGTGAAGCAGTTTCAACACTATATCTACAAGGCCCACTTGACCTTAGTCACTGATCACTCATCCCTTAAATGGCTACAACAGCTAAAAGAGCATGAAGATTGACTGGCGTGTTGGGCCCTGCACTTGCAAGGATATGATTTCACTATGGTACACTGTCCTGGTGCGCAACATCAAAACACTGATGAAATGTCTAGAATACCTATATTGGCCATTCATCCTGCTGACACTAACCAATTATATAAGTTAATAGGATATCCTGACTCCTGGACTACCAAACCAGAGGAGATTTGACTGGCTCTACAGGCCTTATCAAAGAATAATGTGATTCAGGATAGACAACTCTTCAAGAAGGTCAACAATGCCTATCTGCCCCACATTTGCCCTAGTATGAGAATAGGCATTATCCTCCAAGCTCACATTGACACTGGACATGGGGGTATAGCCAAAACCCATGACTGGCTATGTAAGAACTTCTACTGGGAGAACATACGCCTGCTGATCTCTGATGTTCTTGCATCCTGTTATTCTTGCCAGCTCTAACAACCTTGACCATAACAGCATCAGTTCAAGCTCATCCCCCCTAAGCATGCCTTCTGCACTGTGAGTATTGATGCTGTTGGTTCTCTCCCTTGTTCTAGGTTTGAATGTCAATTCATCTTGATAGTCATAGACCATTTTAGCAAATGGGTGAAAGCCAGAGCTACAAAAGACATAACTGAAAATTTCCTGTTGCAAAATATCTTTTACCAACATGGATGCCCTCAAATTCTGCTCTCTGATAATGGCATCAACTTCAATGCTTGCCTCATTGTTGTGTTTGGCTCCTGAGGACAACATTCAGGAGGACACAGCAGGAAATCTTTATAAAAAAATATTTGAGGTTCAAAGCTAGCCTTGGGTTAGCCTTCAGGGTAAAATTAAGGGCATATGTCAGGGCCCAGAATGGGCCAGACAAAACCCTATGTTACATAGGTTCCACGCCTGCAATTGAGCAATTGCGCAACCAATCAATTGTGTTGTCAATTATGCAGATTTACCCAAAGGAAACTTTAATTCCAAGTGGGGAATAAAACCCTGGTCAATGCCAAGCCTGGGGGCAATTGGAAACTGTCCTAAAGCCAAGCAAAAAAGATTTTAATTGGCCCACACCCTCTGAAACCCAGAATTGGGGACTTGGGTTGCCAAATAGACCAAAATCTCCCTACCAGCTTCCCCAGGGCAAAAATAATGAAAGGACCCATCTAACTGACAAATCAGGAGTCAACAATGGGGCCCAGCTTGAGAATAGCCCATTGACAACCAATAAGAAGTTGCCAGTAAGTCCAATTGCAGTTTCCCAGCAGGATATAGCTGAAAACACTGACATCCCCTTTCTTTGTTGACATCTTTATCTAATAAACTTTGTTGGTTAATGCACACTGAGAATTTATACTTTGCAGGGGTTTATTACATTATTAAAAATTTTATACTGCTGGTGCTTTCAAACAGAGAGTACCTCCAGTACCAACGCCAGTGCTGGAAAATGGAGCAACTTCTAGCTGCCTCCAACCAACCACCGCCAGCCTTTACCCCATCTGCTAGAGTGCTGGACCAAGAAATAATTCCTGCTTCCACACCGCGCTCCTCCTTTCCTGGTGTTTCTCTGCTCCAACAACTTGCCCAGCCAAGCCTGACCATGAGCACTGCCACAGAAGAACTTCCTCTCATTCCTTCCGCTTCATCATATGACTACAGTAAGCTTGGATTCGCCTATTTGACCATGTTGGGGCTCACTGAGCAAGTAATATCCCACATGGGAGTGTGGTGTCCTTGGGCTACTGCTGCCAATTATGTGATGCGGATGGCTCCCGTCATTTACTGGGCCTTTCAGGCTTGACCCTTCCCCTCAACTGAAGGTTTCCCTGGGAGTCACCCAGGCCATGACAGTATGTCAACCTTATCCAAACTTGTAAGCCTGAGCTCCTATATTCAATTGACAATAGGGGCACTTTGTATGTTTGTTTTTATGATTGCAGCTTACTACACCTACCAGTTTTGCACCAGCCGCACAATTGCTCACAACAAACCTAGACCTGAATCCCACTCAAGTACTGCACAAGTACAGAATGTCAACATATTTACCTCAAACCAGAACGCCTATGCATCCACCAGTTTCCCTGGCTTACCCAAGATGGACCTAGCCAGATTCAAGAAAGGCATGGTCATGATTAATGCCCTGTTTAGGGCCCACCCTGAGAACTATTGTGACAACGCCCAAAAGGTGATGATGGTGGCAGCACAGTTGAAAGATGACGCCAGAGAGGTTTTCCTCAACTCTCTGGAGGAGGACCCCAACTTGATCTTTTTGCATGAGGCCTTCCTGGAACGTATGAATAGCGACATCACCCTCTCAGGAGCAAAAGTACAAGCATATATGGGCCTTCTTTGCCTGAGCCAAGGTAGAGATGACCTGGAATCTTACATCCAGAGATTCTTGAGACTTGCTGCAGCTGCTGAAGTACCTGACAACATCTCTGGCCTGCACTTCAGAAATGGCCTGAATAACCACCACGCCAACCTGATGCGCCATCACTGCTGCAACCTTCCCAAGGACAAACTCCTAGCCATTGCCCGCAGGATGGATTTCAGCCAGCCTCAACAGTATGGGGCCCCCCTAGAAACTACCAACCACAAGGAAATCAAACTGCTGCACGCCCTTGCCTGAACATGGCCCCGGAAGAATACCAGCGCCATGTACAAGCAGGCTTATGTTTCTACTGCCATCAGAATAGCCACCTGTCCAAAGACTGCCCTACAAGAAGCTCCACTGCCCAGAACCCCACTATTTATGCCATAAACAGCTCTTCTCAGTCTTACCCTATTATCCAAGCCACCTTGTTGTATTCAGACCAGGAGTTGAAGATACCAGCTCTCATGGACAGTGGAGCCACCCAAAATTATATTGAACGAGGCTTAGCTGAAAATTGGGACTAGAATTGGAAGATAAACCCACCCTGGTCACCCTAAGAAATAAGTCTACTAACACCTCCTTTGAGAGTAAAGAAAGTGTTATTATGAAGCTGGGTCTTGCCCAGATCAAGGTCAAATTCTTGGTAATGGACAAGTTGCCCCAACCTGTGGTGTTGGGGTTTGATTGGTGGGTAGAGCATGAGTTTAATATTGACTATGCCAGCCAACAGGTGCAATTTTTACATGCAGGTACAACCTGAAAGCTACCCTATGTGACCACCCAAACATCTTCCCTATTGAACATCATGGTGGTGGCGCTTTGCAAAGGAGAAATACCTGCCTGCTTAGAGAGATGGAAATCAGTGTTCTCTGAGACCATGGCCCCAGCTCTCCCCAAGCACACCAGGTTTGACCATGCTATTGACTTGATCCCTAGAACCCAGCCCAAACATGGCCCTGTATATAGATGCAACATGAAAGAGCAGGGGGCTCTCAGGAAATACCTAGACACCATGTTGAAGAAAGGCTACATCTGTGTATCCAAATCCCCTTGTTTGTCTCCCCTGTTGTTTGTCAAGAAAAAGGGCAGAGAATTGAGGCCTTGTGTAAACTACCAAAATCTCAACAAGATTACTGTAAAGAACCGCTATCCTGTTCCAAATGCTGAAGACCTTTCAGATCAGCTCTCTGGGGCAAACATCTTTTCCAAAGTTGACTTAAGGGACGCCTTCAATCAGATATGTATCAAGCCTGGAGACAAATGAAAAACGGCTTTCAAAACAAGACAAGGGCTATTTGAATACTTGGTTATGCCATTTGGCCTCTGCAATGCTCCCAGCACCTTCCAAACTATGGTAGATGTAGTGCTTGGTGATTGCAAGGACCAGTGCTGTGTAGCCTACCTAGATGACATCCTCATCTATAGCCAAACTCCCGAGGAACACACAAAACACTTACAAATGGTAATGAAGAGACTCCAGGACCATGAATTATTTGTAAATCTACCCAAGTGTGAATTCTTTCAAGACAAAGTAGAATTCCTTGGCTACCATGTCCTGAAAGGAGGTTTTGCCATGTCACCAGACAAAATTGAGGCCGTCACATCATGGCAAGAGCCAACTAACTGTAAGAAAGTAAGGAGCTTATTGGGTCTGGAAAACTTTTGTAGAGAATTTGTCCAAAAATTTTCTTCCATCTGCCTTCCCTTGACCCGCCTGACCTCCAAAAAGCACGCCTTTTTGTGGGACAATACAGCACGCACAGCCTTCAATACAGTCAAGGAAGCATTTGTTTCTTCACTGGTCCTTGCTATGCCCAACTACGCTAAACCCTTTGTGGTAGAAACTGATGCCTCAGACTTTGCCTTGGGGGGGGTGTTGCTTCAGGAGGGGCATGATAGTAAGCTTCATCCTGTAGCTTACTACCCCAGGAAGTTCACTGCACCAGAACTGAACTACCCAATATATAAAAAAGAGATGCTGGCAATTATCCAATCCCTGAAACATTGGAGAAGATAGCTTTGTGATGCTGCCTAACCAGTGAAAATCATGACAGACCACAAGAATCTGACTTACTTCTTCAAACCACGACAACTCAACCAATGTCAGGCCAGATGGGCACTATTCCTAGCCGAGTACAACCTGAAGATCAATTACAAGCCTGGGAAGATAAACATTGTACCTGGTGCCTTGAGTCAAAGAGCTGATTTCTTCCCCAGTTCCAGAGAGATAGAGGAGTTCAACACCCAATCACTATTATCTCCACACATTCTGAAACCCATGCTCTTATTCCTAGGCCTGGCTAGTAAGAAAGAAGAAATCCAACATGCTCAGACCCTGGACAAGCACTGTATTACCGTCATGAAAGACTTAGCTGAGAACATTGACAGCAAATATTACAGAGCAGGTTATTCACTACACAGAAGATTCCTAAAACTAAATGGACAAACCTACATACCTGAAGGTTCACTGAGATTGGAGATTCTGAAGGAGTACCACAACTCCCCCATGGCTGGACACCTGGGCCACACCAAGACCTTAAAGGGTATCCAAAGAGCGTACATGTGGCCAAGAATGAAGCTGGAGATAAAGACATACATTAATGGCTGTGAAACATGTGGCTGATCTAAACCCAAGCAAGGAAAACCTGAAGGCTTGCTCCAACCCCTCCAAATTGCAGTAGGCCCTTGGAAGTCAGTATCTATGGGCTATATAGTAGAGCTCCCAGAGTCAAAAGGCTAAAACGCCATACTTATGATTGTTGAAAGATTCACAAAGATGGGTTACTTTATTTTTACCACCACTCACGTGACAGCCAAGGAGACTGCCACCCTCTTTAGGGACCACATTTTCATGAATCATGGCTTACCCAAGGAAGTTATCTCTGACTGTGGCCCCCAGTTTACATCCAAGTTCTGGGCCCAAATCTTACAAGACCTGGGAATCAAGAGATCACTATCCACAGTGTACCACCCCCAAAGCAACAGACAAACTGAAAGAGTTAACCAAGTATTGGAACAGTACCTCTAATGCTACGTTAATGCAGAACAAGACAACTGGACCAAACACTTACCCATGGCGCAATTTGCATACAATAAACCAAGACCGCAGTTCTACAGGAATGTCTCCATTCAAGGCCAACTATGGATTTGACCCTACTTGGGACCACCTTCCCACAGAAGAGTCCAGCAACCCCAAGGGACAAGATTGGGTGGCTATCATCCATACCACCCAAGAAGAGTGTGCCCAAAACCTGAAGCAAGTTGTACAGATCTACAAAGACTTTGCCAACAAGAGGAGAAGCCCTGGACCATTGATAGAAGTTGGGGACATGGTTTACCTCAGTGCCAGGAATGTCAAGACTACAGCGCCATGTGCAAGCCTCAGCCCTAGGAAAACAGGACCATACAAAGTTTTGCAACACATAGGAGAAGTAGCTTACAGATTAGAGCTCCCATCTAACTGAAAGATCCATGACGTCTTTCACCGATCACTATTGTCCAAGAAGAAAGGTACCTCACACCCTCATCAAGTTGTTCACACTGCCCCTCCCCTGCTCAAAGTAGGAAGCTTTCTAGAGCATGAGGTTGAAAAGATTCTAGACCACAAGATGAGATATTGACAACTACACTACTTGATCAAATGGAAAGGTTACCCACCTGAAGAGAATACCTGGGAACCTGAAGATAACCTTGCCAATGCTAGTGTCCTCCTGACTACGTACAAGACCGGGCATCCAGAGTTAGTCTGTAAGAGCTCAACTATGGTGGGGGATGATGTCAGGGCCCAGAATGGGCCAGACAAAACCCTATGTTACATAGGTTCAATACCTGCAATTGAGCAATCGCGCAACCAATCAATTGTGTTGTCAATTATACAGATTTACCCAAAGAAAACTTTAATTCCAAGTGGGAAAGTGAACCCTGGTCAAGGCCAAGCCTGGGGGAAATTGGAAATTGTCCTAAAGCCAAGCAAAAAAGATTTTAATTGGCCCACACCCTCTGAAACTCAGAATTGGGGACTTGGGTTGCCAAATGGACCAAAATCCCCCTACCAGCTTCCCCAGGGCAAAAATAATGAAAGGACCCATCTAACTGACAAATCAGGAGTCACCAATGGGGCCCAGCTTGAGAATAGCTCCATTGACAACCAATAAGAAGTTGCCAGTAAGTCCAATTGCAGTTTCCCAGCAGGATATAGCTGAGAACACTGGCATCCCCTTTCTTTGTTGACATCTTCATCTAATAAACTTTGTTGGTTAATGCACACTGAGCATTTATACTTTGAAGGGGTTTATTACATTATTACAAATTTTATACTGCTGGTGCTTTCAAACAGAGAGTACCTCCAGTACCAACGCTAGTGCTGGAAAATGGAGCAACTTCTAGCTGCCTCCAACCAACCACCGCCAGCCTTTACCCCATCTGCTAGAGTGCTGGACCAAGAAATAATTCCTGCTTCCAAACTGCGCCCCTCTTTTCCTGGTGTTCCTCTGCTCCAACAACTTGCCCAGCCAAGCCTGACCATGAGCGCCGCCACAGGAGAACTTCCTCTCATTCCTTCTGCTTCATCATATGACTACAGTAAGCTTGGATTTGCCTATTTGACCATGGTGGGGCTCACTGAGCAAGTGATACCCCACATGGGAGTGTGGCGTCCTTGGGCTACTGCTGCCAATTATGTGATGTGGATGGCCCCTGTCATTTACTGGGCCTTCCAGGCTCGACCCTTCCCCTCGACTGAAGGTTTCCCTGGGAGTCACCCAGGCCATGGCAGCATATACCTTAAACTCCTGTAATACAAGATGTGAAATTCCTTTTGGCAAAAAGGAAAGGAAAAGGCTTGAAGAATATTAAAGCCAATGCAAATGTGGTGTAAGGTCTTGCCCATAATGGTGCAAGGTTATAAACTAAAGCGTATAAAGCATTAGGATTTAGATTCAGAAGGTATAAAAGGGTAGGAACTGTCTGTAATATGATTTTACACAATCCTGTTAAGAACTTATACTGGGTTAAAAAAGGAGTGATAGAGTTTAAGAACCCTAAACAAAGAAGATAAAACAGGGTATTTAATGGTGAGTGATTGGTAACTAAGGGAATGTTGATATTGGGATACTCTTCATCAGCAAACTGGTACATATAAATATTAAAAGATTTCTTAAGGAAAAATAATGGATACAATAAGCCTAAGGCTTGCTGTTTTATAACTTCCATTTATTAAAGAAGAGAAAAGACAAAACTTATAAATGAATTAATAAAAATGTATAAATTTCTAAAAAATTAAGATCTCAAGTTAAAAATTGATAAAATGTTTAAAGGGTAGAAATCACTTAGAATTTTGGCTTAAAGCCTACTCTTCACAAGCACTTTATTATAAAGAAAAAGTCTTGGCCAGTTGTGTAAATGATAGTCATGGGGAAAGCAGCCAAGAACAGGAGCAACTGGAGAAAGTTGGGAAAAACCTGGAGGGAAAAGGACAACAGAAACCCAGTAAGACCCGCAGATCAGCACATAAGCTGGGGAAGAGCGGCATCAACATAAGCAGGAGGCTCAAAAAGTAAGTAAATAGTAAAAATTATTCTAAATTTGAAGTAGAATATATAAAGCTAATAGAATAGCTGGGAAGAAGAGTGGGACAATGTTGACAACAATTCAAACGCAAATAGCGTAAAACAAGGTAACTAACTTAAAGTACTTAATTATTAACTCTTTTAAATTAAAATTTTGAATATAAAAAATAAGCAAAAGAATAACAAAAGCAAAAATGAATCAAAATACTCTAAAAAGCCTGCCCTTTGGGGCAGGGCATAACATGTGGATAAACTTGTCTTTATTAGGAGAAATGATTCTACTTAAATAGTAGACAAGGGTTGATAATCACTCATTAGGTAGACAGAGTGGCAGAGGGGGTCATGTTGGGATGAGGTCATACCAGGATCAGTCAAGGGCAGGTACAGTATTCTGAAATGGGTGGATATTGAACCGGACCCATTTGCAGAAGGTGAGAAAATCCAAAATCAAAAGCAAAACCAACCAAATCTTTGCACATATCATTATTCAAAGGCCATATCAAAATAGCATTAATGGCGCAATTTCTGACATCTCCCCCCTCAAGATTGGACACAGGGAGTTGATATTTGCGGAGAAATTTGGAGTGAACACAGGAAAAAGAACAGCTGGAGGACAGCAGCTTCACAGTATACTAGACACCCTTCTTGTAAGTGAATTCCCAAGGCCCAACCCAGAGGGAGTCTAGCTTATGGGCACGGCCTCCAGTACAATTTTGGTAATAGAGAACTAGGTTACCTACTTGGTACTCAGGGAGAGGGCTCTGAAAGCATTGGAGGGCAAGAGTTCTAAAGCTTTGACTTTTTAAGCAGTAGAATAGGCTGTAGCTTGGATGTCAATGATATGATTAGCAAAGTCTTTGACATGAGCTTCAGGATTGGCTGAGGCATCAATTTCAATTAATGGGGTTCCAAGATTAAGGGGGTAGTGGCTTTCCTTCCATACAACATGGCAAAGAAAGATTGGCCAGTCACTTAATGTCAGCTGAGTCTATAAGCAAAGAGAGCAGCAGGGAGGAACATATCCCAGTTAGTGGCATCAGAGATGGTAAGCTTCCTCATGATGAACACAAGGGTGGAATTTGCTTGTTCCACAGTCCTGTTGGTTGACAGGTTATATGGTGCAGAGAAGGATTGATGTGTGCTCATAGCTTCTACAATAGACGTTATGAGGCAGGCATTAAAGTTGGTCACATTGTCAGAAAGCAGGACTTGAGGGCAACTATGACAGTAGAAGATATCTTGCAACAAGAAATTAGCAGTGGCCTTGGCAGTTATATCCTTGGTTGCTCTGGCTTCAACCCATTTACTAAAATGATCTACGGCTACCAAGATGAATTGACACCCAGACCTAGAACAAGGGAAAGGCCCAACAGCATCAATACTAACAGTGTGAAAGGCATGCTTAGGAGAAATGAGCTTGAACTGATGTTGTGAAGGTCAGGGTTGTTGGAGCTGACAAGAATGACAGGAGGCAAGGACATCAGGGATTAGGAGGCGCATATTCTCCCAATATAAGTTCTTGCACAACCAGTTGTGAGTCTTTGCTATACCTTCATGTCCAGTGTCAATGTGGGCTTGGAGGATGATGGCCACCCTCATGCTGGGATGGTCACATTCTGAAAGAGAGCTTCTGCTAGCTCAGCAGCCTCTTCAGAGGAATCTACCAAGACAGGGGGATAATGGGCCAGTGCTAAGTAAGGACAAGCCACTATGGCCTTAGCTTTGCTCAAAGTTGGGCAAGTTGTAGTTATGGTTTTTCCTGAACGCAGCTTGTAAGGGACAGAAACTGTCTCCAGGACTGCCAGCACGGAGTAACCATAACCATCAGACTCATTGCAGTCAGAATCTTTGGGTTCAGAATCACTGGAAAGATTGTAGAACAAGTGAAGGATAGTTGGGTCAGCCAAAGAGGATGATTCCTTGTCAGGTGGGGAATCAGGAGGAGACGGGGGAGATTGGTCAGCAGAGAGCGTCTCTGCCTCTAAGCTGACCTCTCTTTTTTACCTGCTCCTTTGGGTTGCAACCTTCTACCCAAGGGTTGGTGCAGGTATAAGAGTGGTGTCCTATTTGACCACAGTTATGACATTCTTGTCTCTTAGACTGCCCACTTGAGCCTAGGGCCATAATGCGCGGAGTACAGGAGGTGGTTCCCAATTGTTAGCCTTATTTTTATGCACCACGGTACCTCCTGGGTCAAGTGCATGTCTTGCAAGAGGGTCTTGATACTCTTCATTGAAGTAAGGGAGACTTTGTGGGCCTTAAAGTGCAGACATAAAAATTGGTTCACCTTTAAAGCATTTGAACACGCTGTGTAAGCTTCCCAGGGAGTTAACTGACAACTGGTGATCAACTGTTGTCCTTCAATGTAGAAACAATTGGCAAACTCAGCCAAGGTTTCTTGGGGTTTGAATGCAATATGCATAAATGCATCTTTCTTGACTTCCAAGCTGAGATCCCCTCCAAATTCTTCAATTAGGAGTTGTTTCATGTCCTCCCAAGTGACAATAGAAAGGAGTTTGGAGACCACAACTTCTTGGTACGTGAGATGCAGACAGGTAAGAATATGTTACTTCTTAAATTCATTGGTGGTCCTACGCATTGCAGTCTTGTAAGTTGTCAGAAAGCCAGCAATGGTAGAGGTTTTAGAGTCAAATATCTGTTTAAACAAAGGCTTATAATTGGGGTCAATGGACAAGGAGGTGGATTGGCTGTTATCACCTGGGTTGAGGACATTAATGTGGGGGTTGCCCTCAAACTCAGATTTGGCAACAGGTTGTCTATCCCAGAGAAGTCAAAGTCTCTCATCTATGGTATCCAAGGTAGAGCTGTTTTGGTCACTGATATCTATAGTGGTAGTGGCAGCAGCTCTGAATTCATCAATCTTAATCTGTTGCACCAATAGGGTGCCGGCAAGCCCATTGAGGCAAGTGGTCAGGGAAGTAGTCTGAGCAACTAAAGGGATAACCTGTCCATTCATTGTCTTGGTCAAGAAAGAGAGGTTTTGTACCTCTTGTTCCAGTGCATCCTGCCTATAAGCAACATTATTTGTTACCTCTTCTAGCTGATCCAAGGCAAGAGCTTTTGACCCAGGGTTGGCCTTTTAAGCCAGGGCAACAACCATGATTGTCATGAGCAGGAGTACTAGTGACCTCAGCTTCCCCTTCACATTCAGACTCAGAGGACAAATCATCAGGATTAGAGAGGTGTTGTCTCAAATACTTGATTTCTCCTTGCAAGGTAGCTACTTGTTTGGTGAGCAAGGCAATGCAAGGGTCAGGCATAGGTTTTACTAAAGGAGGGTTTGGAACAAAAGCTTGACGGCAAGTAGTGGCTTTGAGTTCAGCTATGGCTTTACATACCTTAGCTTCAAAGGCAGACAAGACCTCAATAGGAGGAGCAGGAGGTGTCACCTCAATGAACGTGACTCTATCATCCACATAATTTTGTACTTATAATACATAGTTTTGCCTAATGCAGCCTTATCCAGTCAATATTGGTGTTGCAGGTGGCGGCCCCAGGTATTGACATGAGTCCTAACCAGCTTGAGCTGGGAATTAACATGCTTCCAAAATTGGTTGAGTTTGGTAACCAGAGTCTCAAAATCCTGACAATGCTTTAGAAGAGCAGCCTCAATTTGACCACACCATGTTGCTTGATGCTCATCCAATTTGCCAGTCAATTCTTGATATACCCAGAGAGCAAGTGAAAAGAGAATTCAGTGACAAGTTTAGGTACTTCTGGGAGGCCAGCAAGCCACACTGGTTGTCCAAAATACATGCAAAGAGGCTATGAGACTATTCTTGATATGCCATATTCTGAGCATGATTGTTAGAGACAGCGGTGGCTACAGCATTTAGAAGCTGGCTCTGAGATCCTAGTGCAAGTTGATGATAAACCAAGGCAGGTTGGATAAACTAGTTGACTAACACACCAATAGTCTCCAGAGACTCCATCAGCGCAGGGGGGAGACCAAAGTCCAAGAGGAAGGAGTACAGGTCTTCAGAATTGTACCTGGGACGGAGACCAGGGATAGTGTGCATTGCCACAGTGCCTGAGTGGAGGAGAGAGTGGGCGGCAGCACAAGCTTGCTTGTAGTTGAGAGAGAAAGCTGGAAGGGGGCCCATGCAGGCCCAGGAGACAGCACCAGTACCATGGGAGTTGAGGGGGCATTGGTGATGTCTTCTTCTAGAGGAGGACTAGAAACTTTAGGTTGATTGGGTACTTCAGAAACAAAGAGAGAAGGACCAGAGAATGTGCGTGGGAACAGAGTAACCAAGGGGCTTGCAGCCCCTGTAGTGAGCACCATTTTGTTGTGTTTGGCTCCTGGGGACAACATCCAGGAGGACATGTCGGGAAATCTTTATAAGAAAAGATTTGAGGTTCAAAGCTAGCCTTGGGTTAGCCTTCAGGACAAAATTAAGGGCACATACCTTGATTTCCTGGAAAACAAGATGTGAAAGTCCTTTTGGCAGAAAGGACAGGAAAAAGCTTGAAGATTATTAAAGCCAACGCAAATGTGGATAAACTTGTCTTTATTGGGAGAAATGATTCTACTTAAATAGTAGACAAGGGTTGATGATTACTCATTAGGTAGACAGAGTGGCAGAAGGGGTCACGTTGGGATGAGGTCATACCAGGATCAGTCAAGGGCAGGTATGATAATCTGGAATGGGTGGATATTGAACCAGACCCATTTGCAGAAGGTGAGGAATTCCCAAAATTGAAAGCAAAACTGACCAAATCTTTGCACATATTGTTATTTGAAGGCCATATCAAAATAGCATTAATGGCGCAATTTCTGACAGTTTGGGGTCAGGTACTGGGTTAACTGTTAGCTGGGGAGCCTTAATGCTGGTGTATTTCTCACACACTTGCACTTTTTCAGAATGCCAACTATGTATTGTTTAAGATTGGGCCACCATACTATCTCTTTTAACGTGAGGTATAGATTGTTAGCCTTTGTGTGTCCTAGTAGATGGTAATGTCTTAGAATAGTGTCAACTCTTTGTGCATGTCATGCCCTGCCCCAAAGGGCAGGCTTTGTAAGATTTTATTTATCTTTTGGTTTTTTTAATCTTTCTTTTATCATATTAATAATTGAAATTTTAAATTAAATTGTTAATAATTAATTATTCTAAGTCAGTTACCTTATTTTTACGTCAATTTGAATTCAAATTGCCGTTGTCTTCTCCTCTCATTTTGGCTATTCTATTAGCCTAATATTTTCTACTTTAAAGTTAGAGAATTTTAATTTTTGCTTATCCTTCAAAACTCCTGGTTACGTTGTTGCCGCTCCCCCAGCTTCACATTGCAGATCTGTTTCAAACTGGTCTTCTGTTTCTCCTTTCTTTTCCAGGTCATCTTCAAACTTCTCCAGTTGCTCCTCTTCTTGGTTGCTTTCTCCCTGACTTCAATCTCCTGACTGGAAAGGACTTTTTCTATAAATAAAGAGCTTTTGAAGAGTAGGCTTTAAGCCAAAATTCTAAGTGATTTCTACCCTTCAATCTTTATCAATTTCCAATTTCAGATCTTAAACTTCAGAAATTTATATTTTTACTCTATTTCTTTCTAAAGTTTTCCTTTTTTTCTCTTAATAAATGGAATTTGTAAAACAACAAGCCTTAGGCTTGTTGTATCCATTGTTTTCCCTTAAGGAATCTTTTAATAGTTATATGTACCAGTTTGCTGACGGAAAGTATCCCAATATTGAAATCTCTTTAGTTACTAATTGTTCACTATTAAACATCTTATTTTATCTTCTTTGCTTAGGTTTTTTAAACTCTATCACTCCTTTTGTAACTCAGTATAAGTTCCTGGCTGGATTCTGTAAGATTATACTGCAGATAGTTCCTACTTTCATTATACCTTATGAATCTTAATCCCAATGCCTTACACGCTTTAGTTTATAACCTTGCATCACTATGAGCAAGACCTTACAGTGCAAGTGGGATGTAGGAAACATGTTTGTCTTTAATGATTTGGTATACAGTGCCATTTGATACTTGGAAATGTTTTTCATTCCTTACTAATGTATTGTGGGTTAGTTGATGTGTTAGGAGATTTTTTCTTTTAGTCTTGTACTCAGTGATATATAGTTGGGTCAGTCAGGGTCCAGATGGTCAAGATGATCCTCTCTTGGCTGGCATAACCTAGAGAGCATCAGCTGTGACCAGCTCTGCCCCCCCTTTTGTACTGGATGTCCAGATTGAGCTGTTTCAGCAGGGACCACTATTTGGCTTGTTGCTGTATGAGTGTGTTCTGAGTTTTGAAATAGATTAAGGATTTATGGTCAGTTAGTACTTGGACATTTAAATGTCTTTCTAGGTAACATCTCTATTTTTTGTATGTGTGGTATGTTGCTAGCAATTCCTTGTTGTGTATAGGGTACCTCTGCTCAGTTTTAGTTAGCTTTCTACTATTGTAATATACTGGCAGAAAGTCTTGCTGCCCTGGCTGGCAGATGTGTAGTACTGCGCCAATGGCGGTGTCACTGGCATTCAACTCAAGCTCATAGCACCTGTTGTTATTAGGGTATTGCAAGATTGGTGCTTTGATCAGAGCTTGTTTTAGTAGTTGAAAATTCTTATCGCATTCTGGTGTCCAGATGAATTTCTTTTTGATATTACCCTTGGTTAGGTCATTGATTGATGCAGTGAGTTTTCTGCAGTCTTTGATGTATTTCCTTAGGTAAGCTACCATTCCAAGAAAGCATCTAACTTGTTTAACGGAGGTAGGGTGTTGCATGTTATTTATGGCTTTTATCTTATCTGGATCTGCTTGGATGCCATTGTCAGAGACAATGTGGCCCAAGAACAAGAGTTCTTTTTTCATAAATTGGCACTTGCTAGGCTTTGTGTAGAGTTTGTGCTTCACAAGTCAATTGAGTGTCTTGCAGACATGTGTGGGGTGTTTTTCTTTGGTTTTTTGAGAATATGATGATATTTTTTAGGTAGCATAATGTATTTGAGAGACCATTTAGTGCTTGGTTCATCATGGTGACAAACGTTGTGGAAGCGTTGGTCATCCTAAAGTTCATTTATTCAAGTTGCTCAGACATTTCTGACTGGTTCAACGGGCTCATAGGGCCAAAAGGAATGATTAAAGTCTCATATACAATATAAAAAAAGAAGAAGAGGGCAAGGAAACCTGCAGGGCAGGGGGAAAATCTTGGGTGAGGGAGGAAGGTTGTGAAGAGAAAGAGTGCTTTGAGCTATATATCCCATGTGGGGGTAATATAACTTTCAGGAATTTTTGGATAGTGGATGCCATCAGTTCCAGATTGAATTGTTATTGATCCCAGAAAAACTGGGCCAGACAAAATTTGGGCCTTTGGCCTGCATTTTTTTGTTGCTTGATTCCATTCTGTATGTGTGGCCAGGGATGTGTGTGTGGTTTGAGAGGGCCAAGATTTTGGGTTAGAGCCCCTTTTTTAGGCCCTAATAATAAAACAGTGAGTTGAAACTGGGAGGAAAGTCCAATTGAAATGTGCTGATCCGGAATAATCTGGGCAGAAATTCCCTTGGGCCGGCTGCCTGTGTTTTTTGTTGAACAGCCTGATACACATTTGGTGTGGCTAAATCTGTGTGCGGCTATGGTTTTAGGGCCAATGCCTAGGGTTAGCACCCCAAAAGGATGAGATGTAATCTCTGGGGTCTGGTGTGTCATGGAGTGGTAGATCAAAGGGCTAATAACTGATCCAAATTAATCTGGGCCATTAGCCCTTGGGCTGTCTGCCTGGATTTTTTTGTTGGAGGGCCTGTGCCCTTTATAGGATGACCTATTATGTTTGTGGCTGAGTTAGGGTGCAGAATTGCTAGACTGTGCCCTTAGCGTTGACTGGTAGATCACATGTGAGTTCCAATTAGCTGAGAATGTGGCTTTCACATTTTTGTGTTAACCGCTGGGCCACGTTTTAAAATTGCAGACCTGTCTTGGATTGTGTGGCGCTTTGTGGTAAATGTATAAAGGGTCTGAAGGTGGAATGTATTGTTCAATGGGAGCAAATAAGGTGCATTTTTGCGGGCTGTGTTTATCCAAAAATGTGGTCCTTTGGCCTGGGTTTTTTTGTTACCAAATTAATTCCTTGCTTGACTGCTGCTATGGTAAACTCTATTGATCCAGATGCAGCTTCTTATGGTCCATTATTATCTGAGAGGGTCAAAGCCATAAATTGGCCTTGCTCAAAGCAGTTATTAGCACATCTGGGGCAATTGATACTGCTTTGAGGTTGCAGGAAAATCCTATTCATGCCTGGGACTAGGGCTGGAAATCCTGCAGAAAAGTTTGTCCCATTGGTGGGGTCCATCAGCCACTATACATTAGTGACCCCACCAGAGGTAGGACCACTTTTGTCATTGGCTGCTGCATCTTTGGCTTTCTTGAGTGCCCTGGACTGTTTGGGATCCCCTACTGTGTAAGGGGATGGCTTAGTTACTGCGGCAAGTTTGGTCTGGACCCTGGGTCTTGGTCTTCCATTATCCTGTGCAGAAGGTGCCTGCTCCTGATTGGGTGTTTCCTGGGTTTGAGCCTGCTGCATATTTTCTTGGGCCACCGCATTGTGGTGACTATCCAATAAAACTTGGGCTGGGTTGGCCATTAATTCCTGTGCCACCAGTACTGGAATTTCCATTGGTTCATCAACCACATTGCCATGAACTGCCTGGGTTGCTTGTGCAGGCGTTTGCATAGGTTGAGGTGCTTCTTCTCGGGCAGATTCTGGTTCCTTGATTGGTTGAGGCTGAGACAAATTATGAGCCTTTGCATGAGCCTTTTTCTGGCAGAATGTGATTGGTTTGACAACTGCATACTCAGCCATGATGCCCCAGGCCAAGGCTACAAGAGCATTGGATTAGATATACCTGTTAGCTCACTGTTCTGGTGCTCCTTGGGAGTGTTTTGTTCTGCGGCTCAGACTCCTTCAATGATTGTAGGACAGAGAGCTTCTCTGTGGCCAAGAGCTGAGCATAGAGCACAGATAGGTGGAGTTTGCTCAGGAAATACCTTGAACTCACTACTAAGGAAGCCATCCTTCTTGAGAGTGGTTGTGCAATGGAAAATAGATGCCAGGCTGTCATTTGCAAAGGGTTTGATCATGGCCATGGCTTTTGATGTGGTCAGGTGGCCCAAGTAAGGATTTTTGAGCAGTTTAAACTGCACTATTTCTCCATACTTGACCAGCCCTTCCTTGAGCTGGGATTCAACCTTCTCTCTGGACATGTCTAATTACAAGGCCTCAAAGGACATAAAGAGGGTGATATCTTGATTGAACTGGGTTTGGGTGATTAGTAGGGCTTTCTGGGTCTTTTTACCCTTGGGGTCAGTGATCTCAAGAGTGAAGATTTCCTCAGCTGCCTGATCAGCATCCTCTTTACAGAGAAAGCCAAGATCAAATAAGTCCTTCATTGGGCTTTGGTGAAGTAACACAGCCTTGGGATATGCTGTGGCAACTGCTTTTGCTGCCTCCTGGAACTGAGTAGGGTTGCCTCCAAAGTTGACTCTGATCCCATGGGGCACAGGAGACTTGGAGAGGGCTCTGGTAATGTCTTGGAACCAGTGTTCAGAGGTCACAAACTTCATTCATCCTTCTGATGGAACAAAAAATCCCTTCTTGGTGGTTCTTGTAGGGCTCATCAGTTGGCCCTTGACAGGGTGTTTGTGGCCCTGGACCACCTTGGCCCAGGATCTGGAGTTGTTGGTTGCCATACCTTTCTTACCTATAATAAAAGCCTAAAGTAAACTTAGAACCTTATGTGCTTTGATTGCTTTATTAATGCTTAGATTCCAAAAAGTGGAGCTAAGCTGTGAAAGAAAGGTATGTCATCCCAAAGTTTATTACTCTGCATTCAAAGGATCCAAACTGTGTATGGAACGTGGTTTTTGGTATGTTCTTTTCTTTTACTTCAACTTGATTGTAACCTGAGGTGAGGTCAATTTTGGAGAAAAATTTGGCTCTAGAGAGTCTTGCAAACAGGTCCTCTATGAGTGAGAGAGGGCATTTATTCTTTACCATGCTTGCATTGAGAGCTCTATAGTCTGTTACTAGATGGAGTGAAACTTCATTTTTCTTTACAAAAAACACTGCTGCCCCCAACAGAAATCCAGATGGGCAGATGAAGCCTTTAGCAAGGTTGTTCTTGATGTCAGGGATCTCAGTCTCTGGCAGCTGGCCCGCCGTTTCTGGGGGTAACTTGGGCTGGGGTTTTTGCGGGCAGGGCCCACTACAAGAGAGGAGCTAACTTTAAAAGGTAGGAAGCAGACTTCCTCACCCAAGACCATGGGCCAGCGGCTGGTACAATGGTGTCCACCACCCCTGTGAGGGTGATGTACACTATTCCAAAAAGCTTGCTGGTATGGTTGGTTGGAAGGTTGGGTGAAGAGGCTGGCATTGGTTTGGGTGTTACAGGTGGTTCCATATAGATATTGTAGGCCGGGAGATAATTGAATTTTCCTCTAAATAGTTTTGGGGTGGAGAATATCCACAGGCCTTGGTGGTTGTATCTAATAGCGGATTGGATGCGGGCTAGTGGGTCAAGTTCAAGGATTTTTTCTGGTGTATAATCCTTATATTCAGGCTTCAAGGGATAATCAGTGAAGTGAACGGGCCCAAAGGGTGCACTAGATGGACAGAAAACTGCAGGCGGTGGGGCAGGAGGGCCAGGAGATCTCAAACTGAATTGATAGACGGCAAATACAAAATATGGCAATAGCTGTAAGAGCCAAAGTAAGATAACCTTTATTTAAAAATGGCAATAAGGTTTGAGCGCAGAATCTATAGGCATATATAGCATTCCGCCTCCAAACTTAGTATTTTCCATTGGGGCTTTTTCAAAATATTGGGAAAAGTGCAGGCAGGCAGCCAGAGGGCCCGGGTGTGGGAGCGGCAAAATAGCACCTTGGCTGGATGTTCTCTCATTGGTCAGAACGTCCAATTTGGTCACTCAATTTTCTTGATTCTTTGCTGTGGTCACAGGGTTGGGCCCAAAGCCCAGGTTTATCTTTGGCAGTAGGGTTTGATTGGTTACTTGAGAGGACTTCAAACTCATGAAATTCACAGAGGCGCCATCTCTGCTTCCATTAGGCAATTTGAGAGGCTCCTCTTTGGGCGCCACCATGGTTGAGCTGGTGCAGGTATTCTGGCTTTGGGACTTAGTGGGAGCCTCAGCTTGCAGGGGCTCAATCCCAAAAAAACACGGGCGAGCAGGCCCTTGGTCCATGGGCCCAGCGGCCCACAGGAATGTAGGTTCAGGGTTCAAATCCCACCCTTGGGCCTGGGTTTCCTGGGGTAATGAATTGTCAATCTTGACACTCAATGTGATTTTTGAGTGTTTGTGTCTCCATGGGGGAGAGTCTGTAGAGGGGTGCAGGTTTGGGCATGGCCTTGCATAGGTTGATGCCATGTTTGACCTCCTGTTTGGGCGGTAGTTCTGTTGGTTTTTCTTTAAATACGTGAGTGTATTCATTTAGGAGTGCTGCAAGTTCTGGGCATTGAATGTCTGGTTGTTTGTATGGTATTAAATTTGGTGTACTTTGTTATATGGAGTGTACTGTCTTTTGTTAGACGTTTTAAGTTGTCCTGATTTATGACTTGGACAAATACTGTGTCTCTTAGGATGAGATTGTTGGGTTTTTTGAGGATATTAAAATTGACTCTATTGTATTTGATAGTCATGGTTTTTGTTTTGCAACATATGCTGGGGTTCACTTGAGTAAACCAGTCCATGCCTGCTATTATGTTGTAGTTTATGTTGTTTATGATGAGTCCTTTGATGAGATGTTTGTATGCCTTGGAGGTCAATTCTGAAGGAAGTTGTTTTGCCTTTGAGTAGAACCTTTGATTTGTCTGCCATCTTGCATATTTGAAGTTGGATTTGACAACTGGTATTTTGTATTTGGTTACAAATGGTTTGCTTATCATGGTGTGTTGTGCACCAGAGTCAAACTAAAAAAATATGTGTATGAGATTTATAAGTGCATGGGTAGATAAAAAGTTGTGAGCAATCTTTAATTTTTACATTCATAAAGATAGAAGATTGTGGGACATGTGGGATGCAAGCAGCAAAGTTTGTGCCCTGGTACACTTTCTTGTTGGTTTGGGAGGAGACAGGGGCACTTAAGCCTGTTCCCTCTCCTAGTTTCCCTTTTTCTCTGTTTTGAGAGCTTTGAGGTCAGAAAATGTGAGGTCAGATTCATAGTTGGTTGCTGTTTCAGCATTGTTTACTTTGGTGGTGTCCTCTTTTTTGGGATGGGAGTGGTTTGCGCTCTGGCTAAGATTGCCATTGTTGTGATTGGAGTTGCTGTTGCTATGATTGGTGTTTTGGCGCTTGTTGCCTTTGAAATTTTCTCTGCCATTGCTGTTGGAGAAGCAGTTGCCGTTGTGTGCAGCATATTTCATATTTGCGTGTTTTTTTGTGTGCTTGGCTTCTGCAATAAGCGCAGGCATGGAGGTGTTGGCCTCTGGATAGATGAGGGCAGCAACAGAGGGTTTCATTCTGTTAATGAATGAGGCTCTTGTGTGCATGTTGTCAACTTGTGCTGGGTTTTGGATTTTGCAATGTATTTCTTTGAATTCATTGACATAAGCTGTGATAGTGTTCTTCTGAGGAAGATCACTGAGCTGTATTGCAATGTCTTGGAGAGATTCAGTGACGCGGAAATTGTGGGTGATGTTGGCTTTGAACTCTTCCCAGTTGTCAAGCTGGTTGTTGGTTTGTGAGCCAACCCAGGTGGAAAACCAGTTAGCTGTGGCCTTGTATAGGCGCTTGTTGGCTTCCTGGACCCATTTTTGTGGGGGATGTGGCTGGTGCGGAGTTTAGCAGCTGAGTGATCCAGTCAGTTAATGGCATTTTCCTTGTTTTCCCAAAGAACTTGACAATACCAATGTACTTGGTGTTGGTAAATTCATCTGTGATAGATGGTTGTGTGTTTGTTTGTGGTTGGAGAGAGTGACTGTATTGAATTATCTTGGTGCATGCTTTGGGTATGACCAGTGTCAGAAATTGCGCCATTAATGCTATTTTGATATGGCCTTCAAATATTGATAGCTGTAAAGATTTGGCTGGTTTTGCTTTTAAGTTTGGGAATTCCTTGCTTTCTGTAAATGGGTCTGGTTTAATATCCACCCATTCTGGATTCTCATACCTGTCTGTGAATGATCCTGGTATGACCTCATCCCAACGTGACCCCCTCAGCCACTCTGTCTTTCTGATGAGTGATCACTGTCCCTTGTCTACTATTTAAGTAGAATCAAATCTCCTAATAAAGACAAGTTTATCCACATTTGTGTTGGCTTTAATAATCTTCAAGCTTTTTCCTGTCCTTTCTGCCAAAAGGACTTTCACATCTTGTTTTCCAGGAAATTAAGGTATGTGCCCTTAATTTTGTCCTGAAGGCTAACCCAAGGCTAGCTTTGAACCTCAAATCTTTTGTTATAAAGATTTCCTGCCGTGTCCTCCTGGATGTTGTCCCCAGGAGCCAAACACAACAAAATGGTACTCACTACAGGGGCTTCAAGCCCCTTGGTTACCCTGTTTTCATGTGCATTCTCTGGTCCTTCTCCCTCTGTTTCTGAAGTACCCAAACAACCTAAAGTTTCTAGTCCCCCTCTAGAAAAAGACATCACTGATGCCCCCTCAACTCCCATGGTATTGGTTCTGTCCCCCAGGCCTGCATGGGCCCCCCTTTCAGCTTTCTCTCTCAATTACAAGCAAGCTTGTGCTGCCGCCTGCTCCCTACTCCACTCAGGCACTGTGGCAATGCACACTATTCCTGGTCTCTGTCCCTGGTACACTTCTGAAGACCTATACTCCTTCCTCTTGGACTTTGGTCTCCCCCTTGCGCTGATGGAGTCCATGGATACAATTGGTGTGTTTGTCATGAATGATGTTTCAATACTTGTATTGAAAACCCAAGAGTTGAACCTCAGTTCCCTGAAGGCGGATCAAACCCTCCAGGACGGTCCAGGACCCGCCAATCTGTTAAGATGACAGGCTCAAATTAGTTAAATTACTCCGCAACCCACCGGCCTACAACAGAGGATTATCTGAATGGTTGCCAGATTGCTGTCAAACCAGTGTCAATGAAGACCCATACCTACAAAGGAGATGTAGTCTGGCTAACAGAGGTTGGGGAAGGACCTACTACTATACCTGCCAACCTGCCAAGTGCCAATACTGGAGTTTTGAAATCAACATTGGAAACCCTGGAATCAAACCCTGACCCTCCAAAGACTACTTGAGTTACATAAAGTGGATGAAAAACTGCCCACTTGTTAAATTGCAAACCCGAGTTGATGAGTTACTCTGAGACCTGCCAGTCTCCCAAGGACAATTCCCCAAATGGTCACCAGATTGATGCCAACCTTGAGCCACCAAAGATCTGGACCTATGCAGAGGTTGTAGCTTGCCTTAAGGAGGTTAAAACAAAACCTATTTTTAACTCTGCCATATAACCACCAGCAACTGCCAGCCTGCTGTCCAGAATGGGTAGTGCAATTGAACTACTCAGGTGACATAGTGAACAGTGGCAGCAGAACAGAAGCATTACCACTTCTATTTGCCAGAGCAGGCACAACCTGGATCTGCTGCCCTCAAGACTCTAATCCAAGATCCATGCCCTGCCAGTGCTTTGTCTGTAAACCTGAACCCTGCAAAAATTGAAGAAGCAAAGTCCCATGGTATAAAAACCCCAGAGGTATGGTGATGACCACATTGTCATTTTTGATAATAAAGTTTTATGAACCTTTGGTTCAAACAAATCTTACCTTATCTAGTCTTAGTGATCTTCCATCTCAACTCTGGTCAAGTAGACCATCAGGCACCCTGCCCCCACTGGAGACCAATCCTGCTGAATCCCACCCAGGCACTATGCCGTCCCCCAGGAGCCCCCTCTGGACCTGTGCATTTTATCAAATACCCACCCAACCTAGCCTACGCAGAGGACAACTTGGAGACCATCCTCATTGCTGACCCCTTGGCTAGGACTAGAGAAACTGAATACATGGGACGTGAAGGAAAGTGGTACAAAAGGCTGTCAAGGTTGTTCAAAGGCAAGTACAATTATCTGCCTGCCTACTTTGTTCCCATGACTCTGCCCTTAACCCCACAACCCAACTGCCCAATTGAGACCCCCACTGCTGCAGAGACTACGTCCACCCAACTGTTTGGAGTACTCTATATCACTTTGACAGGAATGGTGGATTCCGTGGTCCCCAACTCTGGACCCTGGTCCTTACTTGGGCAATCCATTTCTTACATTATTAAATTAGCACCCATTCTATGGTGGGCTTTACCCGCCGGCTCAGTCTCACCCCATTCTGAGCCGCCCAATGCCTCTACCTATGCCTGGCTTCCTGATAGTGTTGGTCAACCAGTTTATCCAACCCGCCCTGGTTTATCATCAACTTGCATTAGGATCCCAGAACCAACTTCTAAATGCTGTAGCCACCACTGTCTCAAACAACCATGCTCAGAATATGGCATATCAAGAATGGTCCCACAGTCTCTTTGTGTGTATGTCCAATAACCAGTGCAACTTGCTGGCCTCTCAGAATTACTTAACCTCCTCATTGAATTCCCTTCGTTCCTTGCTCCCTGGATACATCAAGGATCAACTATGCGAATTGGATGAGCATCAAGCAGCATGGTGTGGTCAAATTGAGGCCTGCTCTTCTAAAGAATTGTCAGGATTTTGAGACTCTGGTTGGTGAACTTAACTAATTCCAAGAACATATTAATTTGCAGCTTGAATTGGCTGGAGCTCATGTTGATACTTGGAGCTGCCATCTGCAGCATCAATATGGTCTGGATAAGGCTGCACTAGGCAACACTCTATATCAAGTACAAAATTATGTGGATGATAGAGTAGCACCTATTGAGGTGACTCCTCCTGCTCCTTCTGCTGAGGCCCCATCTGACTTTGAAGCCAAGGTATGGGAAGCAATAGCTGGGCTCAAGGCTACCACTTGGCGTCAATCTTTTGTTCAATACCCCCCTCCAGTTGAACCTATGCCTGATCCTTGCATTGCTTTGCTCACTGATCAAGTAGCTACTTTGCAAGGCAAAATTGAGTATTTAAGTGTCATGCCCTGCCCCAAAGGACAGGCTTTTTAAAATTTATCATATTTTATGTTTTTATTTGATTTAATCTTTCAGTATTTTTAATATTTGGAATTTTGTATTGAAAGTTAATATTTAAGTATTTTTAAGTTTATTACCTTGTTTTTATTGCTATTTTTGTTTGAATTGTTGTCGTTGTTGCTTGCTCTGTCTTTCATTATTCCTTTTTATATATTTCTACTTTAAAGTTAGAATATTTTCACTTATCTCTTACCTTTTGAACTCCTGCTTACGTCTTGGCCGCTCTTCCCAGCTTATGCGCAGATCTGCGGGTCTTACTGAGTTTCAGTTTTCCTCTTTATCCTCCAGGTTCTTGAACAAACTTTCTCCAGTTTCTCCTGTCCTTGGCTTTTTCCTCCTTTGCCTATCATTTCTCAACTGGAAAAGGCTTGCCTATAAATAAAGAGCTTTTGAAGAGTAGGCTTTAAGCCAAAATTCTAAGTGATTTCTTCCCTTCAATCTTTTGTCTAATTTTAAACTTTGAGATCTTAATTTCTAGAAATCTATACATTTTTATTAAATTCATTTTAAAGTTTAGCTTTTTCTTTCCTTAAAACAAATGAAACTTGTAAAACAACAAGCCTTAGGCTTGTTGTATCTATTATTTTCCCTTAAGGAATCTTTTAATAGTTATATGTACCAATTTGCTGATGAAGGATATCCTAATATTGACATTCCCTTAGTTACAAATTGTTCACTATTGAACACTTTATTTTATCTTCTTTGCTTAGGGTTCTTACACTCAATTACTTCTTTTGTGACACAATATAGGTTTTTAGCAGGGTTCTGTAAGATTATTTTACAGACAGTTCCTACGTTTTTATATCTTTTAAATTTGAATCCTAATGCCTTGCACACTCTAGTTTATAACCTTACACCATTATGGGCAAGATCTTACATTAAGGCAATGCCTCTCTAATTCTGAGGACTTGTCTTCTGAGTCTGAAGATGGAGAGAAAACCAAAGTCATTAATACTCCTGCTTATGGCAATCATGGTTGCTGCCCTGGTTTGAAAGGTCAACCCCAGGTCAACTGTGCACGTTCACTAGATCAGCTTACAGAAGTAACAAATGATGTAGCTGATAGGCAAGACGCATTGAAAAGGGAGGTACATAACCTCTCCTGCTTTACCAAGACAATGAATGGACAGGTCATCCCTTTGGTTGCTCAGACCACTTCCCTGACCACCTGCCTCAATGGGATTACTGGCACCTTATTGGTGCAACAAATTAAGATTGACAAATTTGGAGCTGCTGCTGCCACCGCTAGAGATATTAGTGGACAGAACAGCTCTACCTTGGATACCCTAGAGGAAAGCCTTTGACTCCTCTGGGCTAGACAACCTGCTGCTGAATCCAAGTTTGAAGGTGATCCTCACATTAACGTCCTCAACCCAGGTGAAAACAGTCAGTCCTCCTTGTCATCCATCAACCTGAATTACAAGCCAACCTTCAAACAGATATTTGATCCTAAAACCTCTACTGTTGCCGCCTTTCTAACAATATATGAGACTGCAATGTGTAGGGCTACTGATGAACTCAAAAAGGAAAATATCCTCACCTGTCTCCATCCCACATGCCAAGAAGTGGTGGTCCCCAAACTCCCCTCCATTGTCACTTGGGAGGACATGAAGCACCTTCTTATTGAGGAGTTTGGATGAGATCTCAGCTTGGAGGTCAAGAAGGCTGCATTTATGCACATTGCCTTTAAGCCCAAGGAAACCCTGGCTTAGTTTGAGGATTGCTTCTACATTGAAGCCAATTACCCAGTCAACAGTTAACTCCCTGGGAAGCTTACACGGCATGTTCAAATGCTTTGAAAGATGAACCAGCTTCTATGCCTACACTTTAAGGTACACAAGGCTTCACTCACTTTCATGAAGAGTATTAAGACGCTCTTGCAAGACATGCATTTGACCCATGGGGGTACGGTGGTATGGGAAAATAAAGTCAGGAATGCTGGGACTACTTCTTGTACGCCGCGCATTATGACGCTGGGTTCAGGTGGACAGACTAAAAGGCAAGGTTGTCATAACTGTGGCCAAATAGGGCAACACTTGTGTACTTGCACTAATCCCTGAGTGGAAGGTTGTGACCCCAAGAAACAGGCAGGAAAAGAGAGGTCAGCTTAGAGACGGAGACACTCTCTGCTGACCAATCTCCCCTGTCTCCCCCTGATCCTCCTTCTGATGAGGAAGCTCTGTCTTTCTCTGGCCCAACTATCCTTCACCTATTCCACAATCTCTCCAGTGATTCAGATCCTGAAGATTCTGATAGTGAAGATTCTGATAGTTATGGCTATTCCGTTCTGACTGTTCCAGAGACTGTCTCTGTCCTGTACAAGATTTGCTCTGGGAAGACCACCACCACTTCACAAGCACCTTCAAGTGAAGCCAAAGCCATGGTGACTTGCCCTTACCTAGCTCAAGCTCATTGATCTCCTGTCTTGGTTGATTCTTCTGAGGAAGCAGCCAAGCTAGCTAAAGCTCTCTTCCAAAATGTAACTGCTTCTCTCCCACTGCAGACTGTGTATAAGGAGATTCCTGCTTTAAGGTGCATGTTAGCTAAATAGTAAAAGGAGCTAGAGGCTGCGCAAGATGTATTGGCAGTCTTGCCCCCCTTTGGGAAAGATACAACCTGTGTGGAAGTATCAATCCAAAAGGTTAAAATTAAAGCCATCTTGGACATGGGTTCTTCAGTCAATGTAGTATTGTCAAAACTAATGAATAAACTTAAGCTGGCCCCTGAACTCAACTACACTCAGTTGTATGGCACAGCTGGTATGGCACAAACTTGGGCCATTGGTGCCTACTCCGCTCTATCCATGAGGTTTGGGAAACTTCTCATTGCTTCCCCCACTGTGGTCCTTGAGAACAAAAGCTATGACCTCTTGGTTGGTACACAATTCCTCCAAGAGTATAACAGGTATTGTGAACTTACAGAGATGGATAACTTTTGCTCTTAGGATATGAGGTCCCTTTGGTTTTTGAGGAACCTCCGCACCTCCCAGGAAAACGTCTTAAAACTTGTGTATTTGAGTACCTCACAGGTATCTTCTCTCTCAAGTATAGGACTCACTCCTCCAACATGCGCACCCCACCTCCTTTCTGCCCTGCAGAAGAAGAGATCCCTCTTCTTGCCCTAATGGCTATCATCATTCCTCCGGGCTCACAGGTGGTGAATGATTCTCAGATTTCTTACAAACTACCTGAAAAGCCGTTCTTGGAACTCTACTCTCCTGAATTTCTAAGCTGTAAAGAACTCCGCCTGTGTCCTGGGATTCTAGATCAAACCCACAAAGAGCCCGTACAATTACTGCTTGCCAACCTGACAGCCCTGCCCATGCAGGTGACCTGAGGCCAAGTTGTAGGGCATGGTTGTATACTGGGAGCAGAACAAGTGGCCTCCCTCTACCCCTTTGGAAATTTTAGTGATTTCAATCTAACTGAAGGCAATTCTCAAGTTCTCTCCTTATTCACTGCTGCTGACTTCCCCCAATTGTCTCTCATCCAATAAAAAGACGTATTGGACCTGCTCAATCAGTTTAGCGACATCTTTGCCTCTGGACCTACGGACTATGGCCTGGCTAAAGGGGTCATCCATCAGATTGATATTGGGGATGCACCCCCTTTTTATGCCAAACCATACCGCCGTAGTAGGGTAGAGGATGCTTAGGTGTCTAAAGAACTCAAGCAACTTCTGGACGCTGGGTTACTGGCTCCTTTCCAAAGTCCTTGGGCTTTTCCGTTACTGATTCTTCAAGAAGAAGGATGGAGGACATCACATTGTAATGGACTATTGCCGCCTGAACTCTCCTCACTAAGAAAGACTCGTACCCCTTGCCCAGAATTGACAATGCTTTCAGACAGCTGGGTGGTTCCAAGTTTTTCTCAGCCATGGATCTAGCCTCTGGATACTGGCAAGTTGACTTATCTCCTGAGGATAGAGAAAAGGCTGTGCTTATCACCTCAGAAGGCCTTTTTGAACCCACTTGTATGCCCCAGGAACTCTGCAATGCCCCTGCTACATTTCAACAGGCTATGAGCTCCATCCTACGAGACTTAAAGCTTTCCTGTGTCCTTGTGTACCTTGATGACATTGCCGTATTCAGCGCTACCTTTACTGACCACTTGGAACACCTCAAGGCTGTCTTCATCAAGATCCGCAAAGCTGGCTTGAAATTCAAACCCTCTAAGTGTTCCTTCTTTAAAGAACGCCTTGAGTTCTTAGGTCATGAGGTCACTCAAACTGGAATCCGCCCCATGAATAATAAGGTGGAAGCCATTGACAAGATGCTGGCTCCCACAAATCTTTGAGAGGTTCAAGTATTCCTTGGTATGATGGGCTACTACCAACAGTTCATACCCAATTTTGCTGAACTGAGTGAACCTCTTGTCCAACTTCTTTGCAACATCCCCTTTGAGTGGACTGACAGCCAGCAACAAGCATTCAAAGCATTGAAGGCCAAGCTCAAAGAGGCTTCTATCTTGGTCTATCCTGATTATGATAAAGAGTTCATCTTGTATACTGACGCTAGTGGAGTATCTGTGGGTGCCATTCTTAGCCCAGCTTGACAACAAAGGCGTGGATTGACCTGCAGCCTACTCTTTGCGGGTCCTCAATAAACACAAAAAGAACTACAGCGTCACTGAGAAGGAATGTCTGGCGGTGCTGCATTATCTAAAGCAGTTCAGGCATTACATCTATGGGACCCACTTCACGGTGGTCACAGATCACTTCTTCCTCAAATGGCTGCAACAACTAAAGGAACCTGAAGGTCAACTAGCTCGTTGGGCTCTGCGCCTGCAAGGGTACAATTTCACTGTGATACACTGTCCTGGGGCCCAACGTCAGAACATTGATAGCTTGTCAAGGATGCCTATACTAGCTATCCACCTGCTGATGATGATTGCCTATAAAAATTAATAGGGTACCCTGACTCTTGGACCACTGAGCCAGAAGACATTTTCCTAGCGCTACAAACCCTATCCAAGGACACCGTAATTTGAGATAGGCAGCTCTTCAAAAAGGTTGACAATGCCTATCTACCCTACGTTTGCCCTAGCATGAGGATAACCATTATCCTCCAAGCTCACATTGACACTGGGCATGGAGGTATAGCCAAAACTCATGACTGGCTAAGCAAGAACTTCTACTGGGAGAACATGCGCCTTCTGATCCCTGATGTTCTTGCCTCCTGTCATTTGTATCAACTCCAATGTCCTTGCCTGTTGCAACACCAATTCAAGCTCATCCCCCCTAAGCATGCTTTCTACACTGTGAGTATTGATGCTGTTGGGCCTTTCCCTTGGTCTAGGTCTGGGTGCCGTTTTATCTTATTTTCCATAGACCATTTTAGCAAATGAGTTGAAGCCAGAGCCACAAAGAATATAACTGCCAAGACCACTGCTAATTTCTTGCTGCAAGATATCTTCTACCAACATGGCTGCCCTCAAGTCCTGCTTTCTGACAATGGCATCAATTTTAATGCTTGCCTCATCATGTCTATTGTCAAAGCTATGGGTACCCATCAATCCTTCTCTGCGCCATATAACCCTTCAACTAATGGAACTGTCAAACGAGCCAATTTCTCCCTGGTATCTATAATGAGGAAACTCACACTCTCTGACGCTGCCAATTGGGATATGTTACTCTGTGCTGCCCTCTTTGCTTACCAACTCAGCAGACACTAAGTGACTGGCCAATCTTACTTGGCCATGCTATATGGGTGTGAAGCCACAACCCCCTCAATCTTGGGATCCCATTTGATCAAAGTTGATGCATCTGCCAATCCTGAGGCCTATTTTAAAAACTCAAAAAATTGTATCATTGACATCCAAGCAACAGCTTATTCCACCGCTTACAAAGTTAAGGCTCTGGAGCTCTCCCCATCCAATGCTGCTAGAGCTTGCCTCCCTGAGTATCAAATAGGTGACCTAGTTCTCTACTACCAGAATTGTACAGGTGGTAGAGCTCATAAGCTGGATTCCCTCTGGGTTGGGCCCTGTGAAGTCACCTTTAAAAAGGGTGTCAAGTATACCGTGAAATTGCTGTCTTCTGGACGTCCTTTTGCCCGTGTTCACTCCAAATTTTTCCGCAAATATCAAATCCCTGTGTCTAATCTTGAGAGGGGAGATGTCATAAATTGCGCCATTAATGCTGTTTTGATATAGCCTTCAAATAATGATAGTTGCAAAGATTTGACTGGTTTTGCTTTCAAGTTTGGGAATTTCTTGTTTTCTGTAAATGGGTCTGATTCAATATCCACTCATTCCAGATTCTCATACCTGTCTGTGAATGATCCTGGTATGACCTCATCCCAACATAACCCTCTCAGCCACTCTGTCTTTTTAATGAGTGATCACCGTCCCTTGTCTACTATTTAAGTAGAATCAAATCTCCTAATAAAGACAAGTTTATCCACATTTGTGTTGGCTTTAATAATCTTCAAGCTTTTTCCTGTCTCTTCTGCCAAAAGGACTTTCACATCTTGTTTTTCAGGAAATTAAGGTATGTGCCCTTAATTTTTCCCTGAAGGCTAACCCAAGGCTAGCTTTGAACCTCAAATCTTTTGTTATAAAGATTTCCCGTTGTGTCCTCCTGGATGTTGTCCCCAGGAGCCAAACACAACAACCAGTTCTTCAAATACAGTGCATCTACTAGGTATATCTTTGTCAATGTTGTGAGCGCAGAAGTACGTCTTCCAGGTCTTCTGGGATGTGGCCTAGTTGAGTATGTGAGCAAAGGTGGGCGGGTTTTGGTCAGTCATTTTCTCTCTCATGGGCGTGATCAAAAAACCGTAGCTGCTACCAGTGATAAGAAGTTCCTTTTGGGAAAGCTTCAAATATGGAATTAAGAAAGAAGAGAAGTATGTTTTATTGGATGATACTTTAGACTTATATAAACTTGGCTGTGGCAGGAATTTAGTTGGATCAGACATAGGGGTTGGTCATGTGCAGGATGGGTTTAAGTTGCTGGATACTTGGACAGTCATGTGATATTGCTTTATTGCCATTTCTGGCATGTTGAACTATATGTTGAAAAGGCACTAAATTGGGCAATGAATAGATGTTGGGTGGGTTGGCGGTAGCCAGAATACTCGTACATTCAGCTCCTTGGCACTACTTATGAAGTTTCTCATGGCTCCAGTGTCCAATAAGGCTTTTCCTTCCTGTGAGGATTGAGAAGAGCCTAGTTTGACTGGTAATAGGGCATAAGATTGAGAAAAGCCTAGCTTGACTGGTAATAGGGCATAAGATTGAGAAGGTTTTTTATTGAAAGAACTAGCTAGAAGAGTGGTAGGAGATTGTACCTTGGCCAAGGCTTGGTAGCTCTTGGCTGAATGTCCAACTTTTCCACAATACATACAGAGTCCCATCTGGGTTTGGTGTTGTTTTTCTTTGGGTGAGAGTTGATAACTCTCACCTTGCTTGGGAACTAGCCCCTTGGGAACATCTCCTTGGGCCTTTGAAGAGAGAGTTTGGGTTTCCTTAACAAAGACTGCAGTGGAGGGGGCAGGGTTTTGAGGCTTGCCCCAAGATGGGAGCTGCTTAACCTTTGAGGACCATTTGATCACTTCCTTGACCATGAATTTGAAGTCAGTTGGCAACTCATGGTGTTGCAACTGAACCAATGAGAATTCAGTATTTGAATTGGGAAAGACAACAGTCCAATAGAAAGGACAGAAATAATAAGAATAAGGTATTGTTTATTGCAGAATACTACAATTATTATATGATATGAAAAAGCCATTGGGCCACAAGAGGGTAGCATGGTGGCGTGTTTCATGTAAAGATTGAAGCCAAGGAATAACTCGTGCTGGATCAGCAGGTCAAATTGGCAGTGCTCCTAATTAGGAGAAAGCGCCCATTATTCAACATTGCCATCTGATTGGTTCATGTTGTTAGATACGTCAAGGGGCAACTCATCAAGTGCCCTCTGGGTATTGTAAGATACCTTGGTAGACAAGTCTGGGAACTCAGTTGCAACACCCCCTTGTCCCATGCTTGCTGTCAGACACCAGGATCAGAGTTTGCAGGAGATCTTGGAAGGCCCGCACAAACAACCTTTGTGTGGAAATTGCGCAGTAGGGGCGCAAGAAATTGTGGTGAAGCTTCTTAGTGTTCTCTTGGGTGTCTTCAAGTTGGTAGGTGTGGTTGTCATAGACCGCAGCTATCTTGAAGGGTCCCAAGTAATTGGGTTCTAATTTGGATGAATTGGGATTGAGGGCATAGACAGGGTCTTCTATGGCGTATCTGGCCTTGAGATGTCTTGTCTCTCTCCCAATTTGTTTGTTTTTGATGTCTTGGGCCTTAGCGCGCCACTGGCTCAGGGAAGAGGTAGGTAACAAGGGGGTTTTGCAGGAACTGTGGATTGTAATCTTCCTTGTTCCACTCCTGCCAAACCATCAGGCGTTCTGAAGGCCAAGGTGCTGGGGCTGAACCTGGTGCCTATATTATTCTTGCTTGCAAGATGAGTAATGCTGTGGGCAGATGTTTAGTCCATGCAGTATTAGGATGTTTCTGTGAGAGTTTGGCAATCAACTAGACCAGGGAGCCATTCAATTGCTCTACGCGCCCATTGGCTTGTGGATGGTATGAAGCTATGACTATTTGTTGTAGGGCATTCTTGGTGCAGTACGCCTTTGTGACATGTCCCACAAGCTTGGGTCTCCCATCTGTAATAAGATGTTTGGGTCGTCCAAAGTGAGCCACAATTTCCTTGCCAATGAAGCAAGTGATAATGGTGGTGGTATGGTTGGTGGTCGCCCATGCTACTGGCCAACAGGTGAAGTAGTTGATGGCTGTGATGATATATTTCTTCCCAAGTCTGTCTTTGGGGAGAGGTCCAACAATGTCAAGGGCCCACTGTTTAAAGGGTTCCATGGCCTTAATGGATAGGACAGACTTGGGGGTGCAGGCTTTGACGTATTTTTTTCACACAACACACATGTCTCAAGGAGATCCAAGATGTCTTGGCGCATACGCGGCCATCAAACCTTACGCTTCATGATTTCAAAGAGGCTGCATCCTCTGACATGGCCCAAGGTGCGGTGGTAGTGCAGTATGGTGTCACCTCACTGGTGGTGGGAATGTAGGGAGTCTTCTCTCCTGTTTCCGCACGGTGGCAGACATTGCCAGCATTGGTAGTGAACTGACTTTTGTTGTCTTTCAACTTGGAGATAATTACTGAGTTGAGGCCTTTGTAGTGGGTTGCTTCTGGGCAGAGGTAGAGCATTGGCCAATCTGGATCCAAGCCATTGTCTCTGGTGATGGACGCCACATAGAGTCTTGAGAGAGCATCTTCTGTGACGAGCTCCTTTCCAGGCTTATATTTGATACACAGCTTCTAAGGGGATAGGCGCTTGACCCAGCCTGCCTGGCGGCGTGTCAAGTGGGACTGTGTGTTGAAGTATTGGAGGGACTTGTGGTCCATCAAGACGCAGGGTGAAAAGGTGGCCTCTTCCAGGTAACAGCGCCACTTCTTGACACAGTGCACAACTGCTGCTAATTCTTTGTCATGAATTGGATAATGTTGCTCTGAGTCAGTGAGCTTCCTGGATTTGTATGCTACGGGAAGAAAGACATCTTTCTCAGTTTCTACCCGTAGCCCGCCCCCTATGGTCCTGTCAGAGGCATCAGTCTCAAGCTTGTATTGGCAGTTTCAATTGGGAAACTGTAATATAGGTGCAGTTGTAAGTCTTTGCTTTAGCGTCTCAAAGGCTTGATCTCTGACAGGAGTCCAATGGAAGCGCTGTTTAGTGTTCAGGAGCTCAGTGAGTGGTGCAATAAGTTTTCCACAATTGGGGATAAATTTACGCACGTAGGCAACCATACCTAAGAATGTGCGCACTTGGCCAACATTGGTGGGAGGTGGCATACTGATAATTGCCTTGATTTTGGCGGGGTCAGGCTTTATCCCTTGGGCAGAGATGATGTGCCCAAGGAACGAGAGCTCTGACTTGAGAAATTAGCATTTGGAGGGCTTAGCCTTCAACTGTTTTTCCAAAAGGTGTCAAGGACAGCACAGAGGTTTTAGAGGTGCGTGGTTTGATCTTGACTGAAGACAATAATGTTGTCAAGGTACACAATGACACACTTTCTGATCAATTACTCAAATGCTTTGTTCATTAACATAGCAAAGGTGAAAGGAGCTTTGGTCATTCCAAAATTCATGATCTGGCACTCAAACAACCTATAGCATGTTTGGAAGGCAGTTTTTGCCTCATCCCCTGGTGCAATGCGGACCTGGTTGTACTATGCGGTGAGATTGATCTTGCTAAAGACCTTTTTGCCTGCAAGTGTGTCAAGCAGGTTGTCAATTAACAGCAGGGGGTACTTGTTCTTAACAATCACTTTATTTAGGGCGCAGTAATCTGTGACTAAGCAAAGGGACCTGTCCTTCTTGGCTACAAAAAAGACAGCAGCCCCATATGGTAAAAGCAAGGGGTGTATGAAGCCCTTATCAAGTGTGTCTACAAGGTGCTGGCAGAGGGTTTCATCTTTTTTTGGTGTCAAGCAATAGAGGGGACACGCCTTGGGAAGTGACCCTTGTAACTGTACAGCATGCTGGATCTCTCAGGGAGGGGGTAGTTGGTCCAGTGTTTCACTTAAAACATCTTTATACTCCTTGAGGAGAGCGGCAAGTGCTGGTAGAGGTGGAGTAGTCAAGGAGAGGTCTGCAGGTGGTTCTGCGCAGATAACTTTGACTGAGCATTGATTGAAGTCTAGTTCCCCCTTGAAATCATATGCACCTGTTTATGTTATTCTGACAAAAACAGTAGTGTGAAGCAACTTGTTCATTTTGACGGAATATATCTGAAAGCCTACCTCATTTCTATTAAGGGTGATTACAGACGTATCTCAGTCAATGTAGAAACAGTTGTGACAAAGCCAGTCAAGGCCAGCAATAACATTGTGGCTGAGCCCTGCCATGATTGGCCCAGAGAGCTTAAGCTGGATGTTCCTCATTCTCATGGAGAAGGGTACCGTCTCATGGGTAATTGCCACTCTTTGGGAATCAGCCACTTGTACTGCCTTGAACCTGCTTGGCACTTGGTCTAACTGTTGAGTATCTGCAAACGTCTGGCCCATCATAGTGTGGTTGGCCTCAGTATCTATCAGTAGCTTGTGGGTGTTCCCATTGAAAAAAAAGGGATAGGCCAAGTGAGTTACTTTATTTGGAGAGTGACTGGCTTGAAGTATGGGATTGTTGCTGTGAACTTGAAAGATGTTGAGGGTTTCAACTTTGTGAATGTTGTAGTTGCAGAAGTTCTTTGCTAGGAGGAATTGAGAGTGAGGGTCAAGTGGGGTTGTAAAACCTCTTGTAACTACAACCCCCAGGCTTTTCCTGGGTCCTCAATTTGTGCTAACTGAGGTTTCCCTTTGCGGGGACGTTTAATCCCATTTTCTTGTTGGTGTGGATGGCAGCAGCCTACTTGGTTGTGAGCTGAGCGCTGCCAGGCATGGAACGAGGTTGAGGGGGTGCATCATTGGATCTGTGAAAGCCCATTAAAGCCTGGTTATTGGCCTCCACAATGGCTTTGTAACAGTTATCAATGGGGGTGCAACAACCTACGGGAACCCACTTGCAGATATGAGGTTTTAACCCATTGACTATCAAGGTAAGGAGCATGGTGTTTCCATCAGTTACAGCTTCTGGGTTGGCAGCAAGAGCTTGCTGCCAGGTGGCAAGGTATTCAGGAAAGGACCTGGTCTGTTTGATAGCCAGGAAAGAAGTCCCCACCACAATAGGTGAGAATGCCTCGCTGTAGCGGGACTTCACAGCATCTCTGAATGATGCTCAGGTGATTTCTATCTCTTGGCTGGCCCAGGTGGTGAACCAAACTGCAGCAGGTCCAGTAAGGCGGCCTGAAGCAGTGGTGACTCACATAGGCTCAGGTACTTGACAGATACAAAGGCGTGTCTCAGTGGAGTGGAGCCAACTGACAATGTTGGCCCCCTTCACGCCACCCGCAAAGGTTTCCAACTGAAGGTTGGGCATATGTTGCGACAAATCTGACTGGGGCGGGGTGACACTAGTGTTGCGCTGCTCAAGGCAGAGTTGGTTGTACACACTTGTAAGTACCTGTTGGTCTTGATAGATGATCTACCTGTTGGGGATGTCCCTCTTGGGAATTGGTAGGAAGGTTTCTTGGTGGGGAGTAGCCATACAGCCCGTACTCTGTCCTTTCTTGGAGGGATTTTTTTCTTTAGGTAGGTTATGAACCTACCGCTGCTACTATTGTTTCAACTGAACCAATGAGGATTCAGTATTTGATTTTGAGGAAGACAAAAGTCCAATAGAAAGGACAAGAATGAATAGGCTAATATGTTGTTTATTATAGAATGCTGTGATTAATATACTATATGGGGGAAGCCACCGGGCCACAAGGGGGTGGCATGGTGGCGTGTTTCATGTAAAGATTGAAGCCAAGGAATAACTTGTGCTGGATCAGCAAGTTGAATTGGCAGTGCTCCTAATTAGTAAAAAGTGCCCATCATTCAACATTGCTATCTGATTGGTTCATGTTGTTAGATACGTCAAGGGGCAACTCATCAAGTGCCCTCTGGGTATTGTAAGATATGTTGGCAGACAAGTCTGGGAACTTGGTTGCAACAATGATGTGCAAGGAAGTTCTTTAATTTGAAAGAGAGTTTTTTGTGAAATAGGTAACAGGCTTCATTGTTACTCATTCCTATGGCATTCTTGAGACAAGTGAATTCCTCAGCGTAATCTTGAGTGGACATTTTTCCTTGGTAGAGGGCAGAGATTTGGTCTCTAAGCTGGTCATGGTTTGGAACAGGGGATACTATGGCCAGGAGGGCGTCACAAAACTGGTTATAGTTGTTGAGAAGGTCCTTTCCTTGGGGGTTGCCTTGGCGTACCAAAGGCGGGACTTACCTGTAAGTTTTTCTGCCACATGATGTACCTTCTGGGCATCAGTGGTGAACTTTTTGGGTGAGGTTTCAAACAGAGACTTGGAAAAGGCAAGGAGCATAAGAGTTTAGTTCTCTTTGTTGTCTCCTGGGGCTAAGGCAAATATTATGTTCAGGAAAACTGTTTGAACCTGGCTGTTGATTCTAGAGACATTAGATTCTGAGGTTGAGGGTTTGCAAAAGAGGGACAAAATTTTGTATATGGTGAAGCTTACAGTGAAGGTAACAATTACAAGGGCAAGGCATTTGATGAGGGCAACATAGAAAATAAATTTGTAGGTAAAGTGTTGACCTAGACCATCTATAAGGTGGTTCAGTAAGAGCTCCAGCAAACTGTCAGGGATCCACTTGTTGGGGAGCCTTTCTCTAATTGAATGAAGAAGAGCTACTAGATTGAACTTGACTAGAGTGGACCCTACTGAAATCCCTATTATTAACATATGTAAGAGATGGCCAAATAGGCAAAATCTTCCCAGGAAGAAAGTGAGGTGGTTTAACAGATAATAGATGCTGGTGTATCCCAAGACCAATCAAGGGGCCTTGGAATGAATAATAAGAGGGAATCAAGTTTTCTTAAAATATGGAGCATGACAGTGACATGGTCCAAAACAATACCAAATGGAGTCTTCTGATTTATTGGTCAGAGTTGGGTCAGAAGTTTCAAAGTTCACATTAGCCTGGCTTATCCCAATTAAAAAACACAAGACCCAAACTATAAGATTGAGCTTCATGTTGTTGAAGGGGGTTTTTGGTTATCTACTAATCAAATTTAGGGATTTTGAGAATATAGATTTATTGATTAAAGATAGAAATATAAAATTGTTGGAGAAATTTGCTCAGAGGAAATTATTCAGCTTAAACACTGAAGTCAAGTGGAGAAGGAAACATAGTGATTACCAGGTGAGCCTGCAAGAGAGGGTTGAAAAGTATTGCCTTACAGGTCTGCAGCAGGCTGCAATGCAAGAAGACAGTTGGGTTATTCCATTGCAGTATTGTACTGTATTATGCTTGGCTTTGTATTCTGGGGCTGGATTAATGATATTTCTCATGCTTGGTTCCTTTGAAGCATTTGATTGGTTTTTGGTTTTCTCTAATAATGGTTTGGAGTGAATGAAGCATTTGATTTTAATCTGATTGGCTGATTTAAATGTATCAGACCTGAATTTAAATGTACTTTTGTGATTGTGTTCAGATTGATTGTTGGGAGCCTTGTTTTATATTTTAAAATAGAATTTATATAGTTGCTGAGGCTTTTGCATTTGTTTTTGCTTCCGCTCTTGTTCTTGAAAGTGCAATCATTAATCAAATTTGAATGTGTTTTTGAATTAATTAAATTTATTGATTATTTCTTGTTTCCACATTTAAAAAACATTTCTGAATCCTTCTGGCTGTTAAAAATTCCAAGGTTTGATTTTCTGTTTGTGAAAGAGATGAAATCCCTTACAATTGATAACCAAAAATCTAATAAAGTTGGCAGAACTTGGATGAAACAGATTTATGAGACCCAGATACCTTGATTTCAAAACCTAACCTATGTGCACAGACCTACAAAGCATTTGTCAATAAGAAACAAATCCCTGGATTTTCACTAAAAATTGGCAATAAAATCTACTTGGATTTCAGAAATGTGCTCTTACATGTCTCATGCTAAAAGCTATCTCATCAAATAACCAGGCTTTATTAATTTGTTAAACAAGTAGGTGAAGTGGCCTACCATTTAAAACTGCTGGACTCTGGAAAAATACATAATGTTTTTCAGTGATTACTCTGTTAAAAATAAACCCTTTTATCTCACATCAGAAACTAAAAACTGCTTTTTTGTCTATCTTAGTGAATAGATTGCTGGCACACAAGGTTGAATACATACATGGTGATTGCATCTATTGCTGCAAGCAACATTCTTACATTAAATGGCCAGATACTTCTTTCCAAAGAAAGAACCTGAAAATTAAGACCACTTGAAAAACACCACTGAAGTCATCTGCCAGTACATAGAGAAGAATTTTTTTATGATCTTACCACACAATTTTTTTAATGAGAACAAGATTTTTTATTAGTGTTTGAAGACAATGTTTAGTACTTAGAGAAGAAAACATAATACAGTTTAGAACAAGATGACATTATGATTGTAAAATGAAAATAATAAGCTTTTACAGGAATCAACCCTGTCTCATCACCAGGAAAAAGCTGCAGGTAACAGAGCCACACCTGCACTGTCAGAAAGTCAGCCTGCAGCAGCTTCAGGAAAACTTGCTGACAGACGGCCCGCGGGCCCAGAGGAAAGGGCTCATCACAGGATGGAAGCTAACTTTACAATATAGAAGAAAGATTTTCTGAGCAAGGCTCAAGGCTCATTAGCAGGCATCATAGAATCAACTAGTTTAGTGAGTGTTATGTATAGGACACCAAATAGTTGGGCTGAAATAACTCATTAGCAATCACAGTTTCTTGTGGACAATTATGCTGCGGGGGTCACAGGAGGAGTCATAGTACTAAATAAGCGGACAGGTAGTTATATTTGTCCTAGAATAGTAATGATTTCTTGATAAGCCAGGTGCCTTCACGTCCAATGAGTTCAGGTTATCTGGTTCTGGCTTCAGGGTTGTGTATTAGGATTTCTTCTCAGGTAAACTCTGAATATGCAGGATTGAGAGGTATTCTGTGAAATGTACCAGGTCATAGGGTGCTCCTGGGGGACAGTATAACTTGGGTAGCTTGTCAACAGTTTCTTGGGATTGGCTGGTAAAAGAGGCAGAGCTGGAGAAATTGATCTGTAAATAAAAAAGTGCTAGAATTAGGCATGAGATAGCCTGAGAGAACCAGAGGTTTGTAGCACTTTACTGCAAAAATGGCAATGAGCAACTTTCTGGCGTCCCCAGAGTATAAGTATGCCCATCAGCCATGAAAACTCTTCTGAAAAATTCTTTGGACTGGGTGGTAGTATTTACTAGAGTTTGGAAATCTTTGATGGCATCTGGAATTGTCGGCTTGCCATTGGCTGGGTTCAGGTAGAGAATCTCAATTTTCTCTTTGAGACATAGGATTTGTCATCATTTTTTTGGGCCTTGTTTTTGAAAAAGCTTCTGTGATTCCCCATTTGCAGTGGCCCAAGTTATGGCAGAGATATTGACTGGGTCGGTACTCTCGTTGGCTGGGCTAAGAGGATCCTTCAGAGGGCAAGGTTTGATTGTGAAAAGCACCTCATTGGTTGATTTTGGAAGTTTTTTTGAATTCAAATCTGTTTCTGGTTCAAGCTCAAAAAAATGCAGGCTGGGCAGCAGGGCCTGCAAGCTGGCAGCCTGTGAGATTTGGGGTTTGAATCCTGGGAATGGGGTTATGTCTTGTTAATTAAATGCATATAACTGTCATTTATGACAAGCACTCTCCTTTGCTTTTGCAAATATCAAAATTGCAGGTGTGAGATAACATTTCACTGTCTATGAGCTAACAGGGCCCAACCTGGGGCCCAAAAGCTATTTCTAAGCTCTGTTAGGCTGGCACTGGGCAGTCTATTTAGCTAATCAGTTATATCTTTTGTGTTCTTTTTCTAATTCAATACCTTAAAATTTCACAATAAAAATATGTTCTTGAAAACACAATTTAAGCTTGGCAGAGCCTGTCAGAACTGTCAAACCAGGCAACCAAAATTTTAGTCCTTGCATGATGTTTTTAAGCTACTATAAAGTTACTCTCCCCTTTGGCTCTTGACAGGATGATATTTCCAAGACGGACAAAAAAGTATCCCCAAAATCCCACCAAGCCTTTGAATTCTTTGAATGATCTGGCTCATAAAATTGATGAAAGATTTGTACTGGATTATCCCTCCTAAGCCACTCACTCTAACATTATTTCAACCACACTGGCTAACTGTGAAATAAAAACTCTGATGAGTTTAGATTTTTTTGCTAGCCTAGGCCTGCCTGCTGTTGAAGCAAGCTAGATGCTGCCAATTAGATGTTGCTAATAATTGTTTTAACCCATCCCAGATTTATTAATACCAACTTTTAAGACCTAACTGAGCCCATCCACCCAATCAAAAGCCACTTTGGGAATTTTTTCAAAAACTTTCAGCCCTCCTGATACAGGGCTGAGAATTTTAGTCACACCTAATCAGGGGACTCTATCAGTTATGATGGCCTCTTTAAGTGAAAACCCTCTCTTAAAATGATAAGCAGACCCTCAGTGGGCCTCTGTTTGTCAATTCTTAACAATTAAAGCTTTTAACTTGCAGCAGTTTTACTTCTGGGGCCCTGTTCATGATCTTTTATCTAAAGTTAGTTAAGATATCAGTTTTGCTTACCTTTGCTTTATTCTCTCTAATTACAGTAGTGTTCTTAAGTGAGCTATCATTAATGTTACCAACTCCATTTACACTTACCTTTTTACGCTTTCATAAAGTAAACTTGAACTTAATTTTTAAGTTTAAAGTTAGTATAACTTTCTAAATAAAATAAAAAATACCTTGTTTTTGCTTGCTTTTGAAACTGCATTTGTTTATCCTATGGTTAATGGCCTCCACAAGCTTACCAACCCCTCCAAAGCTCTCATCCTTATTGAGAATACCCCTTGCTGCTTATATTTATCTGGTTTAAACTGTTTCACTGGCATCAAAAAACTCTAAATTTCTTAAATATTTTAAAAATGCTACTACATGTGATTAAGTTTGCTATCATTACCCTTGCCTTTGCCTTGCTGCTAATCTAGTCAGCTTCTCCAGTTTTCTGGGGCCGGATTTTTCTCTCAGCCCATCTTGTGAGAGAGAATTCCGCACAACTTCTGTACTTGCTAGATGATCTTCCTGATAATAACAATGCCCTTTTCTTCACTGATAAGAATCTGCTCATAAGCCTCACCTGTGATAATTTGAACTTCTAATCTCCAGATCCTGTTATCAGAGGCTACCTTGATAAGAAGATTCTCCTGCTGTCTGCCTATTTTGAGAATGAGATGACTTTTCCTTACCAGGATTTGCCAGAATCACCAGTGTACATGTCCAAGCATACTTTCTGATTACTTACTGGTATGGTTCTGATGAGACTGAATGGCTACTTCCCTCAGTTGTCACCTGTTTTGTCTTTCTAGACCCTGTTTGAGCAGCCACCACAGTCTTGCACTGGATGGCATCCTGGTGAGTTTCTCTCCTAGGGTAGGAGCCAAGCATAGTTAGCTTAGCTCCTCTCTCTCACCTACCTCCTAACAGCTGATAACCATCTGAGCAAAGATAAACCACATGTATGTGTTGAGTTGCAGTTTACTATATTGAAATTGAAGAGAGCTTGGCAGGAAGTCTTTATAACAAAAGACTTGTAGTTCAAGCTAAGCAGGAGTTACAACATGGGCATTGCAACAAGGTAAAGTGTATTATTTTTTTGCCCTGTATTGGGTGTAATGTAAATGTAAGTCTTCCTAAATGGCAGAAAAAGGGTACTGGAAGCTTAAAGGAAAATGAAAAAGCCAAATATAGATAAACTTAGATTTATTTAGAAAGAGAATTTTTTAACTACTCACAGGATTTGATCTTTGTATCATTAGTGAAGGCATAAATGTGGTATATTGCTGGTAGAGGAGTGGGTGAGTCACTAATTGATCTCAATCCAAACTTAGGTAAACTGAACATTTTGATGTGAAAGCAAAATTTCTCTAATTTGCAACTATCATCTTGAACCAAACTATATTTACGTCCAATTAATAGTACTTTCAAATTTAGGTTTATGACAGCATGTCAAACAATTATGCTTAATGAGGCTAATAAAAAACCATGACTTTCAATCAGATGACAGAAACCCTGATGCTCAAACATATCACCAAGATTGCTTGAAAAGAGCATAAAGAAGCACCTGCAGGTAAGCAACTATGAAAGACCAAGATGCTCAGTAAGTTTGACTATTGTCATTCTTACCAAATAAATCCTTATTATAAATCTTTGATTCATCAACATTTTACCTTATTTGTTTCTTGTACTCTTCCATCTGCAATTGTTCAGACACCAATACATCCAACCAGAAGTAAATCACCAAGCTTCTGCTGAAAACTAAGAAGCGCCTAACTACTACAGCCATCTGATGCCCTATTTGGTCCTGTGTATTTTACTGTATATCCTTCCAATCCTAGCTACAAACAGTGGGCCCAGTAAGACTTACTTTAGTGCACTAGACCAGAAAATCCCAGAAATTGTATCATCTAGTCCACAACAGATATGGGGTCACTGTATATTATCTCATATTTAACAGAAAGTACAACAACTTATCTGACTATCTGTTTCTAATGAAACACCTTCTAACATCCAAACCAACTGCACAGTATGTCTGGTTTCCTGGCACATGCCACCTTGGGCTGCTGCAGCCAACTATTTAATGAAAGTGCTGTAATAGTGTACATGGCCTTTTGGTAGGACACGCCTTTTCAAAAATGGCATCTCAAAAAATGCCATCTCAAATTTAATTTAAGATGGCGTTTTTTGCGTTAGTGATTTTGAATCACAAAAAAATAAAATAAACAATAAAATAGTTAAAATTTACATATATCTTTATAATGCAGCATCTCAAATATACACCATCTCAATTCCGTCACTTCGAGTCAGATTAATTAAATCTTATTCCGCTAACTTTATTTACATATGAAATCACTTAGTGTGGGGCGTGTTTACGCCATCTTGACTTTACGTCATTTCAAATTATGCCATTTACCTTAAACTAAAATAAGCTTATACCTGAACTAAAATAAAGCCTGTGGTATAGTGCCAGAAGATGTTCCTATAGTATTAATCTAAGACACTTATAATAAGAACAACCTAAATAGACACCACTATGATAGTCCTTCTAGTGATTGTCATTGCTGGGTAAAAAACCCAGTTTTGTTATATGTATTTTATAACTTTATTATACATGGATATGTTGATAAGAGGTTCTCTTAATAAAATATTTTAATAATGATTTTAATATGGAAGGGGGTGATTACGCCATTTTGATTTATGTCACTTTGAATTCCACCAAGTTTCATATCACCCAATTGATTTGATGCACACAATGGAAAGGGGAAAATAAGGGGAAATCACCTATGACGCCAGGCTATGCTATATACATTCCCCCATCGCAATTCTTGCTTTCCACTTTTCAAAAGTATAGTTTCACGTCAAAAACAATATTAATAAAAAATGTAAGAAAACATATGAAACTTTGCAAATATATATTTTTTGATCTCCTCTAAACAACTGGGTACTTTTTAACCCCAGTTGTATAAGCTAGTTTTTGAGAAATTCAAGTTTTACTCTTTGGCCCGGTTGAGGTAGCTCCACCGTAAATTTGTTAATTTAATATAAAAAATGGTCAAAAACACTATGTTTTTGAGCTACAGAACCTCGATTACGTCACTTCAAAAATGCCATCTTGAAAGCAAGTTTTCAGTCAAAACTCAAAGTTTTGCCTACTTGTGTTACTAATAAAAAATTATTTTTTCAAAATAAAAAACATTGAAATTTTGATAGTATATATTTTTTGATCTCCTCTACAATTCTAAGTAAAAAAATTGATACTTTTATATTAAAAACATTATCATTTTTCTCTTTAAAAACAACCCCCAAATTGCTCATATTTTGATACTAATTCACTTTTAGATGCCTCCCAAGTCCATCAACAAAGCTGCGTCCAAGGCCTCCAAGGCCTCCTCAAAGGCAAGACCACTTCTCCCAAGGCCAAGAAAGCCAAAACTATCCCTAAAAAGCAGCCTGCTAAGGGTAAAGCTCCTCCCAAGACACCTACGCCCTCACCAGAGCCTGAGAAAAAGAGCCCAACCCCTCCCCATTCTCCTTTTGTTTACTCCCCCTCTGATCCTCAAGAGAAGTTGTTTAACTTCAATTGCCATTCTGACCCCACTTCAGAGCCTGAGAATAAAAAGGAGCAGGAGCTGAGCCTGGTGCTCCTGCAGATGAGCCAATTGAGCTCTGGGATCTTAACTCAATCCACAATGTATGCAACAAAAATGGCACCTTTGCTGTGCCAACAACATACCCTGTCAGCTATCCAATTATGACAAAGAAAGGGGGTGCTGGCTTTGTCCACAAGGGCTACAGCTTCAGCTGCAATGACAAGAAGAAGCCTATCTGTCAACATCACTTTAAATGTGATAATGTTGGCTGTCCAGCTAGACTTACCACCTATGGGTTCACTTGGTTTAAAGCCCTGACTATTGGGCATGACTGTGCCAAGCCTTTTGATCCTATATATCAACTGATCTTCTGGTTTCTTTGCCAGGTGATCCCAACCATCAAAGGAACAAACTGCAACTGAGGTCGTAAACAATGCGCTCATTAATCTAAATGATACCCAACTTGCAACTGTTGGTGGCGCCTCAAAACTACAGAGATATCTCACTGATCAGAGGTATGCTCTGAGCACTGAAGGTGTCAGTGCTACGTCCATTGACCAATTGATTCTTACAGAGAAACAAAAATTATCACTGCCATGAAGAGAGATTCCTCCTTCATGATGATGGTCAACATGCCCTAGAGTGTATCATCTGCTTTGCAACAAGCCAGGATCTGCACAACCTCCTCAAATGCAAGACCTGGCTTGCAGATGGCACTTTCTCCACCTTTCCAAAGCTCTTTAGCCAGCTTTGGAATATCCATGGGCAGGTTGGAAATCTGGTTCTTCCCCTGGTCTTTTTTTTCCTCCCAAATAAGAAGCAGGAAACCTATGTCTGGGCACTCAAAATTTTAAAGGCCAAACTTGATGAAATCCTTCCAACTATTGAAGAGGAGCCCAAGAAGACTAGAGGGCGCAAGAAGAAATTCATCTCCCAAGAAGAAGACACTCCCACCCCAATCAAGAAAAAACCAGAAAGCCTTCCCTACCATGAATATCTGGTAGTGGATTTTGAACAGGCTCAGGCAAATGCCTTTATTTGAGTCTTCAAGAGCTCCCCTCAGGGATGCTACTTCCACTTCTGGCAGGCACTCTGCTGCCGCCTCCAAAAGTGCTCTGAACTTCATGAGCTGGTTTACACTGAGGGTACCAAAAAAGCAAAGGATGTTTTTAATTGCTTTGCTGCCCTTGCCCTTGTGCAAAAGGAGGAGACTAATGCCTTTTATGATGCCCTCCTCCGCCATCCTTACATTATTGCCAACCAGGCAGCCTTTGTGCCCTTTAGCAAATATTTTGAAACTCAATGGGTTGGTATTTTTCAGAGAGCACGCCACATTAGAAAAGGCGGTGACTCAATCACATGAAACTGCTTTAAGCAGGTAAAAGATGGCCTAATCAAGACCACCTCTTCTCTTGAAGGGTGGCATAGTCAATTTGTCACAAGGGTCCGGGTTCAGAAGCCCAAGTTCAACAAAATCATGGTGCATCTCAAGACCCAGCAGGCCATCTCTGCCTGCCTCTTTAAAACAGGCATGAAGACCAAGAGTTATCCCCCCAAGCAGACCAAAGCGGTGAAAAAGTATACAGAGATTAGCAAGGTGGTCCTTGCCTATTATCCCAAGGATAGCAAGCTTGAGCATCTCCAAGCTATCTCAGTTGCTCTTTCTACTAATATTTGAGCCCTTTCCTAATAAATTCTTCTTTATCTTCTCTCTTATTTCCTTTAATTTTATCATTATTTTTGACTTTTTTAGTATTTGGTACAATTGTATGCTTATTTTAAAGTATAGTTTATAGTTAAAATAGATGAAAATGGTTATTTTTGGGTATATTTTAACTTTTGGGCTTTACGCAACTATGTTGCTACTAATCAACCCCATTTTTTATTGCAGATTTGGAATTCTGAGGCTTTTTTAAGCCTAGAAATGTTTTTTGAATTTTTATTTTTGGGAATTTTTTGGGTAATTTTTGGAGTTCAAAAAATCTAAAATTTTAAAACCGTTTTATTTTAGTCAAAATGCCGTAAATCAAAATGGCGTTTTTACTAGTAAATCAAGATAGCTGAAATTCGAGATGGCGTTTTTGAAATGGCGTGTCCTACTGGTGCTTCAGGCCTACCCTCTTGTTGTATAACTAGCAGACTCTAGTATAAACCATGACAATATCTATCCCAATAATAAAGAACAATCTCTAAGGATCTGAAATGGTGACAGTTATCAAACAATGAGTAATCTTTTAAAGCTATTACATTTGCCAAAAATGAAAAACTGTACCTGTTTTATTCTTAGCTCTAGGTTTGTGTTATAGAAGTAGGCTTGCAAAAATAGGATACTTGCATCAACAGATAGAAAACTACCATCATTGTTTTAAAGGGATTGTAAAAATGAAGAATAACTAGTGGTCTGTTCTATTAATAACATGCCCAAGGCATAAAAATTTGACTTTTGTTTTAACTAAAAGATAGCTGGTAATCCAACAAAAACATATCAGCAGATCCTTCATGCAGAGTAAAAAATGAGAAAATAGATAGCAAACATGAAAAAATCGAGTTAAAATTCCGAGGTATTACTCTTGGATATGTTTTTGTAAGCCTGATAAGACTTACAATGAGTCTGATTTTTTATAATATAACTAAACGGTTGATAGTAGTGTGTGATGAAATTGTAAATTAATTCGTAACAAATAAATTATGATAGTTTTTTAGACACCTTTAAATGTTTCAATGCTCTAGAAAAATTTAGATTTTCTAAAAATATGAAAACATAATTTTTGAATGAAGTGGTTGATTATTAAATGTCGTTATTGTAAATAAAAATTGTGGATTTGAAAGGGTTGGTGTAAATTTTTGGTGTACATTTTACGTTCTCTTGTATTCAAGCCTTCTGTGACTATATACCAATCCATTTATTTTTTAGTACTTTTAAAAGAGCCAAATTAAGACAATCTAAGAAAAGTTGATAGTCCTAAATAGTTGTGAAAGATTTATTTAAACCACATATCCATTAAAGCGCTTTGGGCTTAAACTAGTTATTGTGGTGTTTGGCGAGAAAAATGTGTAAGAAAAAGTCAAATATTGAATTTGAGAAATAACGAGTTGCTGGAAAACTTTTTAGCTTTTTTAAAAAAGCAAGTAGACAATATTTTGGCATAATGTTTTCTGCTAATTTGAAAAAGAACTAAATTGAGCCATAATCGTTTTATTTTTTACCTTTTAAGAGTTGATTTTTAAAATCGAAAAGTATATTAAACGTCAAAGAAATTGATAGTTTTTTATCAGGGAAACTGTGAGGGATAGATTTCCATTGTTTTCAATTAAGATAAAGAAGTAAATTAATCATTCGAAAATCAAGCATTTTAATAGGCTTTGAATTATTTGAAAAAATTAATCTATAATCTGGGTGAGAAGAATAAAGAATATCTATCAAAATAAATTAGAATACAATTCACTACATAAAAAATCTAACGAATTCTAGAAGTGTCACATTGATTTCCAAAAAAATTTGTTTAGGTCAAGAAAAGTAATGGCCAGTATGACTTCTTGCTTTTTCGAACATTTTCAACTAAAGCAGTATTTTAATGTGACTTTGGCAAGCAAATATTTGTTATCGATTCCATATAATTGTTTCTAGTTTCGAGTTATTGCCTTTATACTAGATTATGATAAATAAACATAATCAATTATTTGTGGATAACAGGTTAGATGTAAGCTATAAACAATTGTTATAAGAACAAAAACATAAGTATTTTATTTCAAGAAATAAATCAATATATAAAAAATACTTTGAATATCATGAATTCATCTATCTTATTTGACTTTTATTCGCATGAGACAATTTAAAAAACTTCACAATTGTAATTTCCGAATATTGACCTCAAAATAAAATATATAAATAATTCTAACAGATAATATATTAGACGAAGAGAAAAGACGAGAATAAATCTAATTTTACAGATTTTTGAATAAAATCTTATTTTTAAAATAATTTTTATTATTTGCAAATGCTTTTATTTGACTTTAAGTTGTATATATTTTAAAGTTGGGCTACACTATCTATAAAGACACCATCTAGAAAACGTTATCTAGAAAACCCCAAAAACCAAAAATGTGTCCTAAAACGCCATCTAGAAACCCTATGTCAAATTTCTGGCAGAACTGTATCAAATAACTTAAAAATTATAAAACCCCAAAAAATTTCAGAACAGTAAGAAAAACATATCACTAGACTCAAAATAATCCAAAGATTCCAAATCTGCAATAATAATGTGGGATCAGCTAGTACTACCTGTAGTGCACCAAGCTCCAAAGTCAACACACCCCAAAACTGTGATACTTTTATATTGAAATTTGCTCCTATGTTTACATCCATATACTAAAAATAAGGTAAAAATTAAATATTTGGAAGTAAAGTATTTAATGAAGATTAAATTGATCAGGCTTTAGCCCCAAGAGCCTTGACAATGTCTTTGAGATGGGTAAGGCGGTCTTCTCTGGTGTAATAGGTCAAAACCTCCTTAGTATCACTTGCAAAATTGATCTGCTGGTCTGCATGCTTGGATACAACAGCTTTGCTTTTGATGGCCTGGGGGTAAATCTGGTCCCCATAGAGCATGCTGGATCTTCAGCTTGTTGATAATCACAATGAATCTGGGCTTCTTTACTTTAACCAGACGGGGAAATTGGTTGTGCCAACCTTCAAGTGATGAAGTGGTCTTAATTACCTGTCCTTAACCTGATTATAACAGTTCCAGTTAATGGAGTCACTACCCTTGCATATATAAAATCATTAATGAAACATTTTAAAGTTGAAGCCCAAATATAACAGATCCTTTTATGATAAGGAATAAAATCAGTATATCAAAAGTGGTTTTTAATGGCTGTGTTACAGGGAGATAGCACTATCAAAGGTGAGTTAATTTGAGTTGATATATTATAAGTGGTCATAAATTACTATCATACTTTATTTCCATTTAATAAGAAAAAGGCTTGTATTTATCACATAAAAGTATAGTTTATTATTTGATTCCAAATGTTGTCTTTCTAGATGGCGTATTTTAGGGTATTTATTAAGTGTTTTATATTCAAAAAATCTTATTTGGATAACACTCTTTTTATTTCAATTTGTGATAGCGTTTTCTAGATGCCGTTTTTCTAGATGGCGTATTAGAAACCAATATGTAAAAAATCACTAATTAATAAAATATTTAAATTTTTTTATTAATTTTGCCAATGTAAATTCTGACCTTATCGCAAATTGTTTTCTAGATGGCATATTGCACCATTTTAAAAATATTAGGGGTCAATTTATATGAATTAATTATTAAAGAAACACTCTAGTCAATTGGTAGCAATTAAAATAGGCATAATTTTCGTGTTTATATTTCTTATTACGGGGTTTTTTACAATAATGATATAAACAAAAACTCTAACATGTTGTCTTTAAGTTATTTAATTTTTTTCACTAACCTATACCAAATAATATCCAGAGAAAATAATTGAATATGGAATATGATAATTTTAAGGACTGAAAAGTATTTTTGGAATTTTAACTTAATATTTTTTATTAAACTAAACTAGATTGGGTCAAGACTTTGTTTAAACTTTATTAATTAAACCTTCTAATTACCACATATAATAATAACAAGGTATTTGGTAAATGTGAATTAGTAGTTTAATGTTTAATAAATTATTTACATCATAGCAAGAGAAAAAAGAGCTCAAACTTAGTCTCTAAATACAAACTAAATTTTAGGGATTAAAGGCTAAACAAAATAAATTTGAAAGTCGAAATGTGCAAAAGTAGTAGTATATTTTAAGTTTATTTGTCTTTAAAAACCAAAAACACCTATAAAATAGAAAATGATATCCTAGAACGACCAATAGTCAAACTTAATGTAACTTTTCTGTGTATTTAACTTACTATAAATAAATTAAAATAAAACTTAATTTCATGTGAAAACAATCAGTAAAAAGTAACGGTTGTCCCAGTAACCAAAAATTAAACTATAAAAATAGTATTAAAATATTAATCCTATCTTCATGACATATTTCTCTGTTTAAAAACGATAAAATATTTTATCTTTCTTGTTTATTTGAGAAAAACTAGTATTTCGATAGCTACAAATTACTTAATAATTTTAACTTAACAGCATTTTATTTTTAAATGTTATTACAAATAATCGGAAAATAAAATTTGGACTTCTAGTTAAGTTGAGAAAAAAATGAGAATTTATAATAAAGGTTATTTTATTTTTTCATAAAAAATATAAGGAGAAATTTGTTATAGTTGTTTTATATTTCCTATTCGATTTTAAGCTAATTAAATAATTGATTACTAATTGATTTGTGTGACATATTTTTTAATTGCTGATATAGATACAGTTTTATATCAATTAATAATGCCTTTTCATTTACTTTACTATTTTTATCTTTAATTTAAAATTATGTGATTTTAGTTAAAATGCTTCATTTTTTTAAAAATTGTTTTATTTTCTATTTTTATTTTAATTGGCATGAACTCATATTTTGTACAATTATTGAAAAAATTTAAAAATAAAAGCAAGATTTTAACTATGCCAAAATAAGATCTAAAATATATTCTTTAAAGATTTTGAATATTTAAACGAAATTACTAAAATTTTAGAGTTATCTCGTTTGTACGTATATTTTAATTTTTAGTTTTCAAAAACCAAAAAAGCTTTTTCAAAAAAATTCGTTTTAGCTTTAAAAAGATCTTATTAAAACCAATCCTTTGATTTAATCCAAAATGTATGCTACTACTAAATTTTAAAGTCACATTATAATTTAAAGCACTCAGCAATACCTTATTTCTAAAGAGTTGTAGAATAATCTTATTATCAAAGTCTTTTCTCTTTAGGTTGCGAAATTAAAATTTTATTCCACAATGTTATCTTTATAGAAGAATAAATTTATTCTTTCTATTTTAAAAAGAATAGAAAATATAATTTTGTTCCAACTTAAAAACTATTAAAACTTAAATTATTTAAAATTAGTATATCTTAATTTAAATTTTATACATAATCGGTATTTGATAAAATACTCAATTAAATATACTGACATTATACCTTTCTTTTAAATACAATTAAGTTTGATAAAAAAATTTCTATCTTAAATATTTTTAAAATTAAAGTTTTTAAATGCTTATGCAAATATATAAAAAAGCATTTAAAACAAGTCAGTTCTACTACAGTAATAGAGGGATAATTTTCACAAGGATAAACAGTTTAAAAGTTTAGAAGAAAATAAGAATTATGCTTTTTACATATCTTTAAATGCTAAGCAAATCACATATAAACAAAATAATAAAGAGAAGCGTAAAATTTAAATATAGTACATATATTGTTCTTTTTTCCCGAAAAAATCCATTATAAATATTTGAATATCGTATATGATTAATCTCATTTTTTATTCTTAAAAATTTAATTTAACAAACCAAAAGTTTGGACTTACTAAAACATAATTACATTGACAATTAATATTTGATGGTTGAGAATAGAGTCAAAAGTACACCCGAAATTAACAGTTAAATGATGCATACACCAAAATTAAAATCTGTATTTTTTTATGACACTGTATGTATAATAGGGCAAAAGTAATAAAATCTATGAGTTAATAAAATAACGAACATATTTGTTAATATTTTTTTGAAGTACTAAAGTCAATATTTTTGTTTTTTTTAAAAAAAGAGTAATTTTCATATTTACCATTTTGGTTTTAAAGAAGCAGTAATTAAAGTAAAATACATAAATTTTATTGTTTGTACCTTTCAACGGCTATTAATTTTAAGAACTAATTTTATTTATGTTTGCTTATTTAACTTTACAAGGTTTTATTTTTAAAAAATATATATAATAAAATCTTAATATAGTTTTTCAAGACATTAATTTATGAATTTTTAAAAGTAAAATCAGGCAAACATAAAATAATTACTATCAAGTATCACATTTAAAAAAGCTTAAATAATTATCTTTTTTGATCATTATGGCAGAAAATATTAAAAATCATTTTGATATTCAACATATAAGTAAAGTTATAAGAAAACTAAGATAAAAAATTCATATATATTCTAGTTTAAATATTTTTTAAACGAAGCTTAAAATTTTTCCCCGGGACTTCTTTAGTGGCTTTTTATCGCCTCATAAAAAAATATAATTCCAAAAGTTTTTTGTTTTTTTGGAAAAAATTAATTATAACACTTAATTTTACTAAAAGTTATTTAAATACAATTGCACAAGAGGAATCCCTTTCGATCCTTTTAATCAATAATATAGATTAAAACTGTTTTTGATTTTCCTTCTCATTATCATATTATAAAAAAGATTAACCTTGTGATAGTCAAGGAGCATAATAGAAACAAAGATCGATTTTTAACATATATTATGATCTTATTTATTTACCTTTAATAAATTTTTAAAAAGTAATTCAGCATTTAGAGAAATTTATGAACTTAAATTTTTTGTGAGCACAAATACATGTCTATTAAAAATCATTTTTTTTATAAAAAGGAATACATTGTAAAAGCCCTTCGGTAATTTTTTTATATTTTTAGTAAACACACTATATTTAATAAAGCTGTATTTTCCCCCCGTTAGTGTTTATTTAAGCGACTAATGCAAATGTTTTTAAGTTATTTAATAAGATTAAAAATCAAATATAAGAAATTATAATTGAAGTTTTTTACACATTAAAAATTTAAGTATAATTGAAATCTAAAACAGTGCTTGTATATTTTCAAATTGTCTTAAAACTTTTATTCTTTGATATTTTAGAATATCATAACAGCTTGCTTTTTCAAATAAAATTTTCTTTTACAACCTTGGGAGTGGCTCCTATTAATTTTGGACTTTAACTATATTATATTTAAACATACAACTAGTACACCGATTAAATTATTATTAGTTTTATTATACTACAGTAACTTTAAATAATTTTTTTCAGTCTTATTCTTTGCCCAAATTTGAAATAACAATCATAGTTTAAATCAATTACAATAGTTAATTTTAAAAATATTTTAGAAAAGATTGTAAATAAATTACTTTTGGTAATATCAACTTTATAAGCTTTTAAAATATTTTGATTTTTTCTTTAAAAATAAAAATCTTAAAGAATATAATTTAAATAATTTAAAATTAGGGAAACTTTTTGGTGTACTTTTAAAAATATGTTTATGATAGGTTAAATAAATATTAATTCTAAAGCTGCTACAAAATAGAACAAAAAAAGTGTTAAACTGTCTTAGGACCAATACTTTATTTTTAATTTAAGGAAATTTCAAGCTACTTGTCGGATTAGCCAACTTTCAGAATTTCGAGCATATGAAGTAAATCTTTTACTTGTAAAAACCATTAATATTACTTCATTTCTTTAAAACGATCGATCGATAGGCAGAAATGTACACTCATTGAGAAGCAATTTGTATGGTTTGTCAATGTATCGGGTAAGGATAATTTATAAGATCCTAAACCAAATTTTAAACTATAGATGTGCTTATTTTAAAATTTTATCCTGCTAAAAATCATTATACTTTCAAAATACTATAGAAGTTTTGTTAAAGAATATATAGATTATTTGATAAAAATAAATATACCCAGACAAAATGATTAATAATTAAAACGCATATTATACTAAGAAATGATCACATCGTTGACAAGTATTCTTATTTTTTTAGATTTTGATCATGTTTTAAAATGGCGTTTAAAAATATAGGTTTTTTTGATAAGTAACAAGAAATTAATATATTACAAAGCACAAACATAAAACTTCATTTAAAGTTTCAGCTGTCTAATTAATAAAATTAAGCTCCTCCGATAAAGTATGGATATAATTTTTAGGTATAGTTTATGTGATTTTCAGACTTGTTTTTTTCTGTTTTATAAAAAATTTAAATTTATTGATTGAATTTTTTTCGGATATTCTTCTATTTAAAGTTATATCTTTTTATAAAAGATATTTTAATTTTAAAATCATAACCATAGCCGGTTTTACAAAAGTAATTATTAGCATTTGTAGTAATTGTAAATTGTAACTAGAATTTTTATAAAGATTTAGATAGGTTAGCTTTGTTAAAAAAGACATTAAAATTCGTGAGTCTAACAGGGACTCAAATAAGGTTTTGTTTAATTATTTCTACTTTGAAATTTGAAAAAAGAAAAGGTTTGATTATTTTTCAATCCACTCTATTTCTAATTTTAGATAGTGTATTTGTCTTGAATATCTAATACTGAATAACAAAGTTTCTGAGGCTACAAATCGATAGATTAATTTCTAAAAGGTATCTTTTCGGTTTGATTACTCGATTCTCTTCTATATAGAGTTTATGTTTAGAACCATCTTTTCCAATCAGATGTTTACGTCCTTTCTTTTTATATTTCTTATTGTTCTTTAAAGTTACATTACAAGGAAAAGGTTAGCCAAAAAATATATTTTATATATGAAACTGATCATACTTTTTGTGTGATCTTGGACCATAGTGTTTTGGAAATTATGAAATTGATTATTTCGGATTTTTCGTAGCTTTTATTTGATAATGACTGCAAGATATTGTAGAAGAGAAAGTGTTTACTTAGACATTGATATGACTTCTTTCCTGTGAGAATAAAACCTTGATGCATATTTTTTAAGAATAAATTTTTCTGTGACCACATTTGTTTTATAACACTTTTTAAACTGATTCAATTTATAAATTATGTGCTTGAGTTTATTTTGTGTTAATTCCAAATTTTGGGAAGAAGTAAATTTATACGTTCACCTAACATAATAAAAATAAAATAAAAAATACCAGAGCATTCTTTTTAAATATACAGTTTTCTAGTGATTTATCACTTTTGTAATATTTTTTAATAAAATAAGTTTAAAACGTAATCATAATCATATGATAGATTCGAGAAAAATTAATATGAGAATAACATATAAACAAATCGGGTCGGAAACCTAAATCACTGTTGAATAAATAACATGACTTTAGTTATCATCAATTAAATTTTGGATACTCTCGATAAAGTCTATCTGTTTTTCACTGATTTTTTATTCTTCATATATCATAATAAATCTGTTCCGAGCCTGAGGGATTATTAAAACTAATTTTTAATTTTTATTTTCTTTTACAAATGTTTATATTTAACTTCATAAACAGTATTTTAAGTAGGTAAGTTGCGAATTTTTTAAAATATAAAATAGTTGTACATCATTTTGTGCTATTACTTTTAGGTTTATTTTTTCTAATAATCTCTTAACTTTTAAAAACCAATAATTCGGTTTCATACTTGTCTTTATTTTAATGTTTTATTTTAAATAAATATATTTTGAAAACACAATTAATAAATTTGTCTTAAACTTCTTTATTTGAGAAATTTAAAGTTTTGTTCTGAGTGAAGTTGCATATTATTCACTAAAATTGATCAAAATTTAAATATCTAACGTTATACTAGTGATTTTAAAAATCCAACCAAAAGCGTTTATTTTTAAAGAAATTAAAGAAAAAACCCGAACAAGCAAACTTCATGCATAATAGTTTTAACTCGATTTTACGATTATTTGTATTATGTTACAACCGCAAATAAATTTGTTTTAAACTTTGATTTCTGAACAAATGCGGCTTAATTTTACCATTGAGAATTATCTAGATAGAAAAGTAAAAGAAATTAATTTAGGAAAATCAATGCGTTGAAATTCATTATCTCATTCAATAGAGCTAGCAGGATAAAAAAGTATATGGTATATTGACAGAAATTGTAAAATTAATTTGGGATTCTATTTTTACATACTTCGTTTAATTTTATTTCATGTTATTAATCAAAAATTTCCTAAGATCTTTTAGTCTTTTTGATTGGCTTTTAATTATTTTCTCTTTTTAAAAAAATAGGGCGAATTTTTTAGGGTCTTGTTTTTATCATTACAACATTCGTAATAGTTTAAAATATTTTGTCATTTAATCACTGTTTAATAGCTGTACCTAAATGTTTTCTGAAAATATTGATTTGGTTATAAAGCTGGATTCGACAACTAAAAGGCCTGTTAAAAGTTTTGTTTAATTTTAAGAACAAAATATTTAAGAATTTAATTTAAAATTGATAATAAAACATCTGAGGATTTTTACTGTTTTTTAATTTTATTATAAAGTTCTTTGAAAATTTATCTAAGTTTGTCTTAGAATTTTTATAAAAAATGCACTTTTCATAAAAACTATTCTTTGCTTATAGAGAAAGTTATTTTTTTAAATTTATTACTTTAATTTAAAAAATATCTAATAAATATTTTTGCTTTAATACCTCACTCACCTTTAACTCAATTTTCCAATCCATTTTGAGATTCACAAGTTTGTTGTTTCCCTTTAATTCTTTTAAAGTCTAAATTTTAGGCTTTAAATAATGATTTTTAAAACTTTAAAAATGTAAGGCACTGTCTTCCTTAATTCTTCTGGATCTTAAGCGCTTTGTTTTATCTATGATAAATAAATTACCTTTTTGATAAAAATAAGTTCCCATATTTTTTAGCTTTTATTGAGTTGTTACTCTGGTCAGGCAGATATGCAGGCGTTAAAAAAGGGAGAAAGGGAAAAAAGAAATGAACAAAGGCAATATTATTTTATGAGTTTTGGACAAGATAATATCCAAAAAAACTGATTTTCCGTCAAAGTAATCTCAAATCGGTTGGCAGAGCTAAACTTTATTTTTGAATCGATTTTCATCTTATCAATTCAGATTTACTATGCAAAACCATATGATAAAATATTTTCCTAAATACTACACCAAATTTACGCTAATCTTAAAAATATTTCCTTAATTTTAGTTTAAAACTTTGTTGAATCATTCAAAACCAAGTTTAATTGCAAATAATTTAGACAATTATTTTTTGTTAAATTTAAGAAATAGCACAAAGTTGAACTTAATAAGATAATAACATTAGTGTCTTTAAATTGGCAGGATATGACCTTTTAATGATAATTACTTTTGGTAAAAAACCAATAAACCAAATCTCTAAATCTAAACAACTATATGTTTTTTTCTAAATTCAATGTTAAACCCCTGATTCAAAACATTGTTTTTAAAAGAAGCTTTAAAATAAGCATATTCTATTGTGTAAATTGTATGACTTCTTTACTTTTCGTTATTACAAAATTTCATCAAATATCTGTAAAACCGGTCTGAGCCATGAATTTCAAAAGAGTTTTTAGTATTTTGCTTTGCAAAACATCTGACCAATATTGAACTTCTCAGTTTTGCGTCAAATTTCCAATAATTAACGATTTCATCTATATTAACATTTATAGGTTTAATTTATTTAGCCAAAACTATGTGTAATTCACAATCTAACTTTCTTTATTAAGCTGTCACAAATTTTTTTCTTTCTCATGTCAAGTATATACTTCTGGGAAGTATAATAAACAAAATAAAGGGGGAAATTAAGAAGATAATGATACTTTATTTTTTATAGATGTGAGGGTTATATATTATCATGAAAAGCCACATACTGTCAATGTGCATCATGGCGGTCATGGGGCTTGTCTAGGTAGTTTTTCATTTAGGACTCAAAATATTTGATTCCTGTATACAATGAACATCTGATAAGAGTGCCACCAATTATTCTTTAGTTGGGAAATTTCTTTTGTTTAGTTTTCCTGAAAGAGAAAGTAGTTGCAAATTTAGGGCATCTCCCCCTGGGGTGCTGAAAAGCGGAGCTTTAGGAATTTTCTTGAGATTATCTGGGATTCAAGCTTGGTATTGATCCAGTTTCACATTGGGAACAGGTTGTTGTGAATTAAGTTGGGTCTTTCTTACCTTACAGAGGCGGAGTCAGTCATGGTGCATAAGTTTCAATCCTGTACAAGCTGAATTTCCTTGATAAGGTAGGTGTTGTTGGGTTTGAATTCCATGACAACAATGGGTCCTCTTAACCCTTGTTCTTTCTTTTTAGGTCATGATTGACTACCCAGATCTCATATCCTACTTGAAATCATTTCTCCTAGAGTGTCAAGATACCAATTGTTGGTAGAAACACTGTTTGACGCAAGGGGATTGACTGCTGGGCCAGAGGGTAATGCCTACCATAGGATGTGAGTCAACTTAATAACATAGGATAGAGATTGACCAAGCAAGGACCAGGGGCCGGAGTTGGGCACCATTGAATCCACCAAGCCTGTAAGAGTAATATAGAGTACTTCAAACATCTGGGTGAAAGTGACATCATTGGTGGTGGTAAATTCTTGCGGTTGGTCAGGCGCAGAGTTGGAGGTGGTGTTGCCAGGATTCTCTTTATTTATCTGCTACTATGTAGTTCTAACTTTTATCATTTCATACTTCACTGGACACCACAACTTAATTCCTTTACTCTTTCCTTATTTTTACTTAATTTGGGTTCAAACTTAATCTAAATTTAAGGTTAATAATCTTCCCAAAGCTTACATTGTTTCCCTACAAGCTTCAAACCCGGAACCTATACACTTTGGTTATTAATTGTTAGTCCAAACTCTTACTTTTTGCTTTCAATTTAAATTTAAGCTTGGACATGTTTTCCCTAGATTTTCCGCTTGCTTTTGCTTTAACCAAAAGCAACAATGTCACCTGCTTTGCTCTTTCTGCTCGCTTATTCTTGGCCTCCGTTCTTGAACCTTTTAAGTTAAGAGAAACTCCTGGCAGTCTTGCTTCCATTCACACAGCTATTACTAACTAATGATACTTAGTATTCTCTTTCCCCTTTGTCACCTCAATTACTCAAGTTTCAAATAAGAGGCTTGAGTTTCCAGTCTCAACTCCAAGTTGAGATTGTTTGACTTGCATCCCAAAAAGGTCCATGTTAGGTTTTGTGGCTTGTGTTTCTTCTTTTAATCTTTTTTCTTTTGAAATCCAAGCTTACCAATGATCCCCTTTGATTATCTCTACTGTCAGGGCCAAGAATGTCCTAGACAATCAGCTAGTCTGTCTAGAGATAAAATAACCAACAGCATGGGAAACATTGCCAGCTGTCTTCCTGAAAGAAAACCCCCTTTCTGATTGTGAATAGCCTGAGGTTTGCAAGGCTCACGTGCTGCAAAACCCTGGCATTGAGTTTAAACACAATTTGGCCCTATTTACTATCTGGAAATAGTAAATCAGGAGGGCAATTGCTTGATTGCACAATTGGGTACTCAATTGCTTGCAGGTTTTAATAATAGCTGTGGCATCTCAGCCTGCTGCAGTCAAACCACGGTTCATGATATACCAGCCAATGTCCTTTCACCCCCAGGTCCGAGTGCACAATTCCCAAGCCTATTTGCAAGTATCACTGAAAATGATGTCACCAGGTCTCTGGTGGCACAAAAGACTAAGTATTTCCCAGTAAGTATAGATAATGAGGAGGAAAAGCCTTTCTTACTGTTGACATTTTAAAATAAACAACTTTATGCCCATGACCCATTATTTTCTTGCAGGAATTATCTATTTTTACACCAATATAATCATTTTTTTTGCATCTATTTGTGAATCTACTACACAATACAACCACATCTATCTGTTTTCTCCTGGTTTTTTTTTCTGTCTATTTAGTTAAGCCACCTTGCGTCATTGACTTGAAGTTCTTCCACTCTCACCACCTGTATCTTCCTCCTGGTCACTCTAGAGTGTCAATTCTGCCTACCATGAAGGAGATTCCTCTCACTTCCCCTGTCTAATGTGCCTTCTGCCCAAGACTTCAGCAAGTTGGTGTTTGTTTACATCACAGTATTAGAGCTGGCCAATCAGGTTGTGCCACATACTGAAAGTTGGCGTCCTTTGGCTACAGCTGTGAATTACCTTGTCAGGATAGCACCAATTTTATACATGGCCTTTCAGGCTCAGCCTGCCACCTCTGTGGAAGTCCAGCCAGACTCTGGTATGGGCCAGGACATCTATGTAAGGATTAAAAATCCTTTCAACCTGAATATGTTAATTGAGGATGAGGAAAAGTACAGAATTCTTGGTTACCAAACCATCTCCATGAGATCAGAATAATTTCTTTATCATGTAATGGGCAACTTGGTAATATTTTTTTGATTTTAACACATTTATTTTAATTCAAGATATTGGTACTTGGCCTCTCTTTGATCTTGCTTCCTTTTGGGATTTGAGCCCAGATTCTTTGACTGGCTTTAAAACATCTATATTGAAAAATCAATCAGTTAATAATGAAAGCAAAAGCTTATCAATGTTTTTGAATGCAAAAACAGGTTCCGCAAAGGTGCAGGTCCTATACAATCAATGAATTCCAAACACTTCCACATAAACAACTGCTCCCCCAATCAAACTATGAACTCATTAGGAAACACCAATAATAAGATACCAACAGAAATAAAGACCCAGGATGATAATGCAACCGTCAAAGAGCCACATCATAATGCAGTTGACAAGCTAATCAGTTCAGTAGCTGGATTAAACCACCAGTTCACCATGTACAACTTGTTGTTCTTGACCCAACTAGCAGGTTTGGCTGCTGCAAGCTGCATTCTACAATCTTGTTGGCAGCAGTCAAACCAAAATGACCAAGCAGCAGACCAATCAATGGTAAATCACTCACCTCAAGTTGCACCACACATTATTCTACATCCCCAAATCAAACTCCCCAGTATTTAGTGAGAAGCACTGGAAATGATTTCAGTGCTCTAACAACTTCAATTTTCTGGATCAATAAATCTTGTTTTCTATATTCTTTTTTTTTGTAAATTATTAGATTCAACTTTAACCTCCCAATGATCTGGAAGCACAATTTTTTTCTGCTTCTACTCTGTTTAGTGATATGGAACCCCACAGTTAAAGGTCGTGAATTTGATTTAAACATTTGAGTCAAGGACGCTACCAAGACTTCTGCTTGGGATTACCTGTATAATAAGCACCAGTTTTCTCCCACCTGTGATAAGACAGTACCTTCATCTGCTTTGCCTCCTCTTATGCCTCCTCCCATAATTCAACCAGGAGCTCCTTGGTATGTGTTAACTTATGTGGCTGTATACTATGAGTTAACCCATTTTGCTCCATTTTTGGGTTCCTACAAATTATGAGGATATTTAGTGAACACCTTAATGGTTGGGATTCCCGTTAGGTCTTCTCTCGTGAGTTTTCATCCATCTGCTCTTCTACATTACTTGGGTTTCTTGCTTTCTCAGGAATGGATCCCTGACAATCTATTATCAGTTAGCCGCCCTTTATAGTGGTACTCAAACTTTGATTTTTGATAGTTTCAACCCTCCAGTTAGTAATGATCACTATCCTTACTTAGAGATAGAGTTTTTAACCCAGTTTTTTTGTAATTAAGACTGGACCTTATTTTATTTTCTTAGGTCTAATTAATTATTTTAGTCCATATTTTACATACTATAAACTTTTAAAAGCTTTTGTCTAATTATTATTGCAAACTTTACCAACTTTTTTATATTTGACCAACATTAACATTTTTGGTTTGAAGACCCTAGTCTATAATAATTTACCTCAAAGCCTCAGATCTTACAGGTCCCATTGGTACCAGATAAGCTTGTAGATAATTATACTTATTGTGAAATAGTCTGGGCTGAACTGTGTACCACTTTTCTTTGCAGTTGTAGGTGTCAGAAATGACAATTTGGATGCTCCTAAATCTCAAAATATGGAACCAGAGTTGAACCCTGGACAAAACCCTTTGCGGACCGCCAGATCCATGGGCTGGAAACCCAATAACCCACTACTGATTGATAAAGTTGTTACCAGCCCGCCAGGACCCAAACCCTTAGCTGTCCCGCAGGATTCTTCAAGCAAACCACCAGTGCAAGATGCCAAGAATTTCCCCAAGGTGCCAACACCTGACACTGGTGGTTTGCTCGGTGAAATACACAAGTTTCTCCATGAGAGTTATTCCAAACTCCCCCAAAGTCCTGGAGGAGGCACTGAACCCAAAGAGGCACTCAATACCCAAATCAACAAACAGAAGTATTCAAAGTCTTCTCATCCCAAAGTGGCCAGTGGCAAACCGCCAGTGCCAAGCGCCACACTGCCATCTGAGACCCCTGATGCCAACCCGCCCAAGCCCAGAAAACCCAACCAGGAAGTGAAGCCTGACAGTGTGGTATAAATACCTGCCAGGCCGAGATCAACCCCCATCATCATTTTTAAATAAAGGTTATAAGATATTGGTTTCCCCAATTATTGCTGTATTTTATCCTTGTCATCTGCCAGTTAACTCAAAGATCATCTGACCCCCTGCCAGCCCGCCAGCTACGCACCACCTGCCAGGTGCTCTCTTAGGTCCTGTCCATTTCACAGAGTACCCCTTAAAGCCTGAGTACAAGGACTACACCGCCAACAACATACTAGTCCAGGATCCCTTGGCCAGAACTACAGAGTTAACCAGATACAACTGAGAAGGCCCTTGGTACGTAACCAAACCCCACCTGTTCAGAGATAAATACAACTTTCTTCCTGCCTACCAAATGGACATGGAGCCACCTGTCACCCCCAAACCAATGCCTGCCTCTGCCGCCGAGCTCTCACTGAACCATACCAACAAGCTTTTTGGAATTGTGTATATTACTCTCATGGGAGTAATAGATACTATTGTCCCCGCCACCAGTTTGTAGTCGTGGGTGGACAAGTTGATGTCCTACCTCATTAAGTTAGCACCAATCCTTTGATGGGCCCTGCCCACCCAGTCTGCAACCTGCCAGTTCCCAAACACTAGCAAGCCAGCCAATCAGGGTTGGTTCCCTGACAGTAGGTTTCTGGGGTTCTGGTTCTTGCCAGGAATTTGAAAATTAGTATGTTTCTCAGGGTGAACTCAGAATAGGCTGGGTTTGGTGGGTGCTTGTGAAATTACTGGTCTGAAGGGTGCTCTAGGTGTAAAGTCACTCCCCCCTTTAGCCTTGGATAGGACAATCTTCCCGCGCTGCACAAAAAAATCTGCTCAGAAGCTGGCCAAGCCTCTTAATTCCCTTGAGGATTTAGCCCACACAATTGATGAGAGATTTGTGTTGGCATACCCTTCCCAAGTGGTAAATAATGGCACTTTGGATTTTGTCCCCACTTGGGAGAAATCCCTAATTAATTTGGACTATCTTCTGGCTTGGGCTCAACCACATTTAAAATTAATTAAGTCTAAACAACCAGGCCGTGCTACTGCCAAATGATTAAAAACCAATCCAACTGGATTGAATGCTGATTCAAATCACTCCAGCAATGCCAGCCATTCAGAGTCAAAGCCAGAAATTATTAGGAAACCTTCTAACTCACTGGATTCTCCCCTGCAAAATTTCTCCTGTGGCCAATCAAATCCACGCCTTGGGTCAGGTGACCTCTCATTGTAAGTTCTGTTTCCCTCAAAGCAAGACAGGGGACTTTTGGCTCCCTGCTTGCTCATTTTCAAATAAAGTTTTAAACTTTCACACTTAGAATTTTGGTGGTTATTTTTGGGTCTTTTATTTGGCCCTTTAATTCTCTAAGATTATTAGTAAAGGTTTTATTTTTTTTACCCTTTTCCTTGCTTCTGGACCTCCTGGCGTCCTTCTAAGGCTCCTAGAGACGTTGTTAACGTTGACGTTAAAGCTTACCGCTTTTGCTTTGAAGAAAACAACTCAACTTTAAAGATTAGTAGTAAATTCAATATATTTACCTATTTAAAGTTTGATTTTATCTCTCTTTTGCTTTCAAGTTGCTTGTTGCTTCTTATATGCTTTAAATTCTCCAAACCCACTTTTGAAGTGCCTGCATCCCGCAGTTGCTGTTCATTTGCCTCTCTCGGTCTTGATAGACTTTCTTGCTTGTCTTTGGCTCCTTTCTGTTGCTTTTTGTTCACACAAACTAAGAAGACCAATTGTTGTTGCTGAGCTCTGGTTTTTGCCCCTGAGTAAAATGTTGATGCCTTTTGCCAAGTTTGTTGTCTACACCCTGGTACCAGCCCTGGTGGTGATATGGTGTCCTACCCTGGATCTTTGGGGGTGTATTTCCCATTCATTTCATTGTGTTGGTGCTAACCCAGATCAATTCATGCACATACTTGAGAACATTCCTGGGTGCGCCCAGGATAACCTTGTACTAGTGAAAATGTTGTAAGAAGTCTGGCATGTGACGACCTCAAGTTCTCTGCCCTTGATCCAGTTCCATCCATGACTCCTAGCCTGGCTCCTTTGTCTTCTCCTCCCTTAGAGATCACAGTCTCACAGGTCCCAGAGGAGGATTTAGGTGGCCAAGAGTTTGGTCCCAAGCGTGCTCCCTGGTTGTTTGTGGAATGCTTTTGATGGGCTTGGACTCATACTTTCCCTGTCTATCTGCCACGTCCTCCCTATGGACACTCCTTCAAGCGGCCATACCAGTATTGCACTGGATGGTGTCCTGGTGGGTCCTTCCACCAGGATGGGAGCCAAACTTAGTTAGTTTAGCCCCTCTCTCTCACACCAGGTGGATGAAATAATGTGGGCAAGGAGTTCACAAGGTCAACAGTTGGAGTGATGGGGGGCCTGTGTGCCTGAGTGAATGAAATGAAGATGGTAAAATACTAAAACTAGATAAGATATAATTTTTGTGAACCAAAGGTTCATTTAAACTTTATTATCAGAATGACAATACTGCCATTCTTAACATAGCAGGGTCTTTATACTATTTTAATTTGTGTCTTCAAAATTTTCAGGCTTTAGGTCCACAGACATTCTTTCAACAGGACTTTGGCATCTGGGAAAGGCTTCACAGACAGCTAATTCTGGATTGGCTGATGTCAGATAATAAAATTGGTGACACTCTATTTCTCTGTCTCTATTTGCTGTATCACGTGGCCTGTCCAAATACATCATTGATTTGGCACTAGGGCATGATGTTTACAGGCATGTATTGTAGGGTTTAATTTTAGGTTCAGTCTTAATCTCCTTTTGGTAAGCAGCTACCTCAACATAGGTCAGGGTCTTCTGTGATGTGCATTTGACTGTGGCCAATAGTTCATTGGAGAAAACTTCTTGGCTTAGCAGGCGGGTCATCAAACATCCTTATGACTTGATATTAAAAGACACAGAAAGTTGGCACTTTGGCTCTCTTGGCTAGTGGCCTGTATTTTCTGTAAACCAGAGTTCTGTTATTGGATTTGGCTTGTGCTTAATATTAGAATCAAAATGCTATTTATGACATGGAGTGGTATTGCTTTTCTCTTCAATTTTTATTTTTTCTTTGACTTCCTGGTCTTGTCTGGCTTGTTGTACTGTTGTGAGGTCATTGTTACTGGGTACACTTTTAGGTAAGAATAGATGTGGCCTAAGAGTGATATATATGTTGTAACTGTGCTGTTTTAGCAGAGTTACAAAGGGGAAAAATAATTGGAGACTAGATAATATTCTTTTTAGAGAGATAACTGTTATATAGTTGCTGTGAATCTGAATATTGGGAACATGCTTACAGTGATAATTTAATTGGACAGTTAAAGGAGTGACTTGATCCTTATAGAGAGTCAAGCACTGAATTGAGGCATCCATTGTATGAGAATTGCTATCTGGTTATGTTACTAAGTTTGAAAATTTGAGTCAACATCCACATTTGGCTTTGGGTCACTGGGAAGTTAGATTACAGGTCTCAAACCTGTTTAGTTGAAACCTTGCCAGGGGGTCAATGTAAGGTCTGAAAGCTTGGGGTAAATTATTATAGACTAAAGCCTTTAACCCAAGAATATTTATGTTTGTTAAGTATAAAAAGGTCAGTAAAGTTTGCAACAACAACTGCACTAAAGCTCCTAAAAGTTTATAGGAAGTGAAGTAAGGACTAAGAAAATTTATTAAACTTAAGAAAAAAAATAGAGACCAGTCTTAATAACTGAAGATTGGGTCAAAAAGTCAATTTCTAAGTCTGGGTAATGATCAGCATTAGCTGGAGGGTTGAAACTATCAAAAATCAAAGTTTGAGTACCACTATAAATATTGCCTAGTTGGTGAAAAATGTAGTCAAAAGGAATCATAAACCTAAGAATTCAAAGAGAAGTTAATTTGCAAGAGAAAGATTGGAAAAGAAGAAAACACAAGCCACAAAACCTAAAAAATACCTTTTTGGGGTGCAAGTCAAGCAATCTCAACTTATTGTTGAGATTTGGAGACCAAGCCTTTTTATTTTGCTTGAAATAGTGAGGTGAAAATTGGGGGGGGGCAGAAGTAATAACCAAGTTGGTCAGAAGTACAATTTGAAATCTGGGAAGTCTAACCAAGGTTGGTTAGAATAATTTAAAATGAGACAGGCTTCAAAATTCAAAGTAACCCATGGTTAACTTGAAAAAGCTAAATGTGCGTAAAGGAGAGGACCAGGAAATGTGACAATAGATTGTTACGTTGAGCCAAAAGAAGAGCAAAGAGGCAGAAGAACAGGAAAACTTGGTCCAAAGCTGCTGGCGTAAGCAAGATGAAAGCAGAAGATAATTGATTCAGACTTGGTTCAACTAACCTAGGCGCATAGGTACAGGGGTTGAAACTTGTTTCATGAGTAAAAGGTAAGTTTAAAGATAAAACTAACCATTGATTTAGGTTAATTTGACCGGTAAAACAAAGAAATGAAGGAGGGTGTATTGGAAGATTAAATTGTAGTAGTTTGAAACCCAAATAAAGGAATACAACATTTTGAAAAGTTCTTGTAAAATACCAGCAGAAAGATAGAGTAAAGGAGGATCCTGACAGTCAACACCATTGTTTTGACACTAACAATGGTTGGTTTGCGCACATAGACAAGTTCATATATGCTTTTGCCTGTATTTCAATTGACACAGGTAGAATATAATATTAGCACTGTTTGAAGCATATCAGCCTAGAGAGGTGTGTGTGAGAGGGGGTGTCAGGAAGCCAGGCATAGGTAGAGGCATTAGGTGCCTCAGGACGGGGTATTGCCGGGCCAGTGGGTAATGCCCATAATAGGATGGGTGCTAACTTGATAATATAGGATACAGATTGCCCAAGCAAAGACCAGAGCCCTGAGTTGGGCACCATAGTGTCTATCATTCCTATCAAAGTAATGTAGAGTACACTGAACAGTTGAGTGGATGTAGTCTCGGCGGCAGTGGGGGGTTCCATCGGGAGGTCAGGTTGTGGAGTTAAGGGCGGAGTCATGGGGACAAAGTATGTCAGTAGATAATTGTACTTGTCTTTGAACAATAAGGGCGGCATCTCAATCCTCTTTCCTTCATGTCCTATGTATTCAGTCTCTCTAGTCCTTGCCAAGGGATCAGCAATAAAGATGGTCTTCAAGTTGTACTCCGAGTAGTTGGGGTTGTGAGGGTATTTGGTAAAATGCACAGGTCCAAAGGGGGCTCAAGGGGGATGGTATAGTGCCTGAGGCAGGTTGGCAGGTTGGTTTCTGGAGGTGACAATTGCCTGATTGTCTGCTTGGCCAGAGTTGAGATAAAAGATCACTAAGACTAGATAAGGTAGGATTTGTTCAAACCAAAGGTTCATAAAACTTTATTATTGAAAATGACAATATGGTCATCCCCATACTGCCAGGGTTCTTATACCAGGTGGTTTTGCTTCTTTGCTTTTTTGCAGACTTCAGGCCTGTGGACAGTTCAATGGCAGGACATGAACCTTGGCTTCTGGGTTTGCAGGCAGCAGCTCCTAGTTGTGCTTGTTCTGATAAACAGAAGTGGCAATGCTTTGTTCTGCTGCTACTATTCACCACATTACCTGAGAAGTCAAATTGTATTACCCATTCTGGACTGGAGACTGGCATTAGCTGGTGATCATTGGTGGGACTGGCAGGAGACCTTGTTGTAACCTACTTTAGGCAAGCTACAGCTTTTGCATAGGTCTGGGTCTTTGGTGGCACAAGGTTAACAGCAATCTGATGACCATTTGGAGAATCATCCTTAAAAGTCTGGCGGATCTTGGAGTAATTTGACAACTTGGGTCTGCAACTTAGCAAGTTGGTGGGTCCCTGTTCATCCTGGGTGACTCAGTTGGACTTTGGAGGATCAGGGTTTGATTCCAGGGTTTCCAATGTTGATATTGAACCTTCAGTCTTGACACTTGGCAGGCTGGCAGGTTCCTGTTCCTCCTGGTTGGGGCAAGGCATCTTCTGCGGCCTGGAGTTTGGCTCAATTGGCAGTTGGGCAGGCTCCTGTCTACCCTGGTCAACATAAGGCTTTTCCTGAGGCTCAGGGTTTGATCCCCAGGTTTTCAATACAAGTATTGAAATGTCATTCATGACAGGAGGCTAGACTTGTAAAGTACAACTCTCATTCCGGTGAAACCATCCACCAGGATGTTATTCAGTGCATGACTGAAATGACTACTCTAAAAGGTCTTCAGGGAGAGGCATCACAGGACAGGAGTAAAAAATGAGCATTCAAGTCTATAATCAGTGAACCTACTATCAGCCAGAGAGAATGGTCCTGAGTGAGGCAGAAGTCCATATCTTTAGGGCAGATTGTGATAGAGATAAGATAGTGTGATTTGCAGTGTATATAAGTTTGATATCCTTTTGAGTTGGGAAAGGAGAATCCTCAATGTCCAACTTCTGAAATGTGAGAAAATTCTCAAGATATAGACCTATCCATGCCAACTTAACAAAAGAGTTCAAAATAAATGAGCCTGGACCAGATGTTGAAAGAAGTTTGTGAGCAGGCCAACATTTGTTACTTAGTTTTGTGCTGCTAAAGAGAGTCTTTCCCATATTTCTGGGGAAGTGGACCATAACAGAATGAAAACTGGTGCTCACATCACCATTATTGACTTTAGAAAGGGAGATAGCATTCCAAAGGATGGGTTTAACAAAAAACTCTGAGTGGACAGGCCAAAGGAACTGAGAGCTACAAGAAGCCATAGGTTCAAATAAAAGTACAAAATCAAATTTAGGCACCCCAAGTTTTAAAAGGTTTGTCACAAGTGACAAATTTCTGCTATTAATATGCATGAGAAAACCCCAACAACAGGATTCAAACCCTGGAACCCTGCGGGCTGCCAGCCTGCAGGCCCAGCTGCCCGCATTTTCTTGGGCTTAAATCAGAAATAGATTCAACTTTGGAGAAACCTCCAAAATCCACCAGTGTAAACCTTTTTACTCCCAGACCCTGCCCTCTGAAGAATCTTCTTAGCCCAGCCAATGAGAGTACCAACCCAGGCAATATCCCTGTCATAACTTGGGCCACTGCAAATGAAGAATTGCAAAAGCTTCCCCAAGAACAAGGGCCGCCAGTTGATGACAAATCCCATGACTCAAAGAAGAAAATCAAGATTCCCTGCCCCAGCCCAGCCAATAAAAATTTGTCTATGTTGAGTGCCACCAAGGTTTTTCAAACCCTGGTAAATGATACTGCCTGACCCAAAGAATTTTGCAAAAGTTTTCCCATGGCAGATGGGCATACTTATACACTGGGGCCGCCAGAAAGTTGCCCATTGCCATCCTTACAATAAAGTGTTATGAGTCTTTGGTTCACACAGGTCATACCCTACAGTCTTTTAGCACTTTACCATTTTTATTTTGATCTTCCTGGGTCCATTCCTGCTTTCCACCAAGCCCAAGACAACACAGACCAGCCACCCAAGTTATACTGTCCCTCAGGTGCACCATGCAGCCTGGTACATTTTACAGAGTATCCTCTCAACCCAAATTACTTGGAATTTACCTTAGAGAAGATCTTAATTTACAACCTGCAAGCCCATACCAGAGAAACAGAGCATATTAGTCATGAAGGAACTTGGGTCACTGTGCTGCCTTTGCTATTCATAACAAATACAACTACCTGCCCACGTATTTGGTACCAATGACTCCACCCTTGACCCTGTGGCCCAACCACTCACAGTAATCTGTTGCAACCAATAAATATATCTCCACTCAAATATTTGGGGTGATGTACATCACCCTTACTGGCCTAATTGATTCTATGGTGCCCACTAGCAGACCCTGGGCCATCCTGGAAAATCACTATCTTACATTTTAAATGTCAGGATACCAAGAGTACTGTAGAGCTCCAGTAGGTGAGGGAGGAGCTGAAGCAGGTACTGGCATGGCCCACCAGATAATGTGACCTAACTTTACCAGGTAGGAAAGGGCCTTCTCAGCCACAGTCCAAGGTCCAGCAGCTGGCAAGGCAGAGTCAATCAGTCCTGTGAGCGCCAGGTATAGCACTCCCAGGAATTGACTACTCTGGCCAGTGGTATCAGAAGTGGGTGAGGTTGAAAGGGTCAGTTTGGGTGTTGGGGGTGGTTCCATGGGGACCAAATAGGCAGCAAGATTGTTGTAAGCCCTGTTGAAGATCAAAGGGTAAATGGTGATTGCTTTGCCATCACAGACAATTTAGTAGGGTTCCTTGGGAGCGTTTGGGCAGGTGTAACACTGCAAGTCTTCCAATGTCCAGGGTTTGTGGTCAGGATTGGCGGGATACTCAGTGAAATGCACAGGGCCAAACGGAGCTTTGGGTGGACGGTAGTAGTCAAAGGCTTCAGTTTTATCAACAGGAGTCTGACTATCTATCCCAGTAGATGGGTAATGACGCTTGGGTGTATGCAGATGGAAGAGTATCAAAAATAGGTATGGAAACAAATTGGTGAACCAAAGGTTCATAGCAACTTTATTTGGTAAGGATGACAATACAGAACTTTTTCAAGTGCTTCTGATTTATATGATTACTCACATGCAGATGCCTCTGGGCATTCTTTTGATGCTATCTGTGTGGCAAGGCTTGGCATCTCAGGCTCTGCTGTTTGGTTGGCTGCTTCATGATTATTTTTGGAATTTTCAGGAACAGTTGTTTGGCTTTTTGATGGTCAATCTTGGCTTGGCTGGTCATTGATTTTGGCAGGTTTGGCTTCTGGGGTTTTGGGTTTTTTTTCCAATTTGATCACCATTTTTGGACTGGCTTGACAGGCTCTCTTGAGCCCAAAGAACTTTATTAAAAAAGGGGTCCCCAATTGGGGACCCCAAATTACTTAATGGAGGGTGGGCTTGATCTGGCTTTACTAGGCAGCTAAAAATAGCCTGCCCAGGCTCAGCCAAACCCATCAAGGCTTGGGCGTAGCTTTTGGGGCCCAAAGCGGGCCCCTCAGCTACAACCAGGGCAGGAATGCTTCCCGCATCTGGATTTGCTTTAAAAAGCAAAAATCCAGGTGTAGGCAAATCTCCCCCACCCGCTAGCCCTGCCTGGTGGCTAGGAGCGAGGTTGATTCCTGCCCGGGGCTTTGAAACTGTTACTTTTGTAACAGTAAAGTTAGCTCCCATCCTGTGGTGGGCCCTTTTTCCTGAGCCTACAGGCCATCCACTGGCAAGTTCTCAGGAACCTGCCTCAGGATGAATCCCTGACATAATGGCAATCTATCTTAATCACGGTAACCTGGGCCCCAAGATGTTGTTAACTCTTGGGGCAACTTGTATGCTATTTTCATTAATTTCAGCTTACTATGCTTACAAGCTAATTACTAATTGTTTGCTTCAGCAATTAAACGCCAAAGCAGCTCAAAACCCAAGGATGCCACACCTGGCATTGAGAACACAAATACCCAAACTTGAAGTCCAGAATGTTACAGTAAACCAGTCCACAACCAAGGTGAACATGCTGCAGATGGGCAAACTCACCTTGGAATAAGCCCATAGAGCTATGCTTGCCCTCTGCTTGCATTTCCAAGCCAATGAAAACTTGTATTCAAATGACACAAAAAAAGTTCTGGGTGTGGTCTTAATGCTTTCTAGCAACGCCCTGGACTAGTTTGGAAAACCACCACTGAGGACGTCAAATTCTGCCTAGATTACACCAGATTTGAGAACAAGCTCATGGCCACCTGCAACAATTGAGACACCTGCCACCATACACCTATCAACTTACTGGACGTCAAACAGGGTTCCCGCACCCTACAAGCCTACACTGATGCGTTTTTCAAACTGAAGACCAGAACCCAACTTGAGGATGAGTTGTCTGCCATCTTATACCACTGGAGAGCCTGCCCCACCCTGAAAGAACTTCTCAAGCAACATCCTCCCACACTTGGCCTGGACAAGTTACTCTTTCTGTGTAGAGAGTTGAGCATGAACCAAGGTGTGCCTCACACCACGCACTGCCCTAGATGTACCCAGACACCCAGTAGATAGGGCATGTCTCCCAAAGAGTTACAACATCACTACTGCAATGGGTTGTGCTTTTATTATCACAAATCTGGCCACCTTACCAAGGCATGTCCCAAGAAGAGCACACCAACTGTTTTTCTAGCACAAATAAATATCTCTTCCAAGTCCTACAAGTTTATTCAAGTCAAAGTTAAAACTCTTGCAACAATACAAACCATAGAAGCATTCATTGATACTGGAGCTAAAAAAAGCTTCATTGATGCCACACTTGCAAAAGACCTGGGACTGAAGGCTACCAACAGAGGCAATAAGGTAACTATGAGGAATAACTCCCATGACCTGGGGTTCAAGTGCAAGCCCAAGCTACCATTAAAGATTGGCAGAAATATCTAACCAGCATCTCTTATCATCTTGAAAGGACTTCCCCACTCCCTGATCCTAGGAGACTCCCGGTCCCAAAGACATGGTGCCACCCTGAACTTTTGAAACCAGACAGTCTCACTAAGAAGCGCTGTTACTGGCAACATGGTATCATTTCAGCTGGGTCCCACCAGCGGTAAACCCAGCACCCTCTTGACCCTGAAGATGGACCCCAGCATGGGAGCCCTACCTGCTCCACTGGAAAAGTGGAGCCATGTCTTCAGTGAGGAGGCGGCAGGCCAACTTCCTGAACACTTGGAGTATGATCACGCCATTGACCTCCTGCCTGGCACCAAACAACAGCACAGGTCCATTTATAGTTGCAATCACAAAGAGCAGTTGGCCCTGAAAGAGTACATCAAAGACATGTCTAAGAAAGGCTTCATCTGTGTGTCAAAGAGCCCTTGTTCATTGCTAATGCTGTTTGTGGGCAACAAGGACAGCAAGATGTGCCCGTGCGTCAACTACCAGAAGCTGAATGATATAACTATAAATAACTACTACCCTATTCCTGATGCTGATAACTTGTGTGATGTATTAACAGGCACTCAGGTATACTCCAAGATTGAACTCTGCAACACCTTCAACCAGATACATGTCAAAGAAGGTGACAAGTATAAAACAGCTTTCAAGACCAGATACTGTAAATTCAGAACCTGAACGTAAAAATGCGGGATTGTCAAATCCTTGGTCCAAATTTTGAATCAATTTTGCAGGATGGCCCTTTTTTAATCAAATTTAATTCTTTGTATTTTTATTTGGATTTTTAAAAATACAGGAACTCATAAACACTTTGCAAAGTTCAAGTTGAACTGCATATTTTCAATGGACAAAATGAATGAACTGGAATCAGATTTGAAGTGTTCAAATCCATCAACCATTTTCATTAAGTTTACTATGTTTTTTGAAATTGCAGGATTGTCAAATCCAAGAACCAAATTTCAAATCACTTTTGAATGCCACTAGTAAACTCAAATAATAATTGCAGGAACTGGAATCCAAATTGAATGTACAGTAAGAAACTAGGATAAATCAACCCAAATCAAGAAGCTCTACACTGGATAAAATCAAATGAAAAAACCAATCTCAACAACCATGTTTAGAAATGAAATTAATTGAAATGTAAAATTGTCTAAACAGGAAATGATGCAATATTCTGTACTCTAAATCACTAATATAGCTACCATAAAACCATATAATGATATATGAGCTACTCTCCTGATGACGCAAAATTTTTTTAAAGTTTTTTGGCCCCTGGCTACGCCAGGGGCCATAAATTTTTAAAAAATTTCAAGGAAGGAAGGAGGGGGAAAGATAAACTATCAGTTTATTACAAAAGTGTTAATGTATTGCTATTGAGGATACTTGATTACAGTAGGTTTTAAAAAATGCTAATAATAAAATAGAATTATATATTAAAATCTATCTTATCACATTGTCTTTTTCTTGATGTGTTGATAGTTCATTTGCTGTTGATAATGTGCTTGCATTTAATTGGATAGTTTCACCTTCATTTGCCTTGGCAATAAGAAATCAAGTCACCTCCGCGACCACAGCTGGTCTCGGGGAGGCAGCTTGATTTTCTATTGCCAAGGCAACTGAAGGTGAAACTATCCTATTAAATGCAAGCACATTATCAACAGCAAATGAACTATCAACACATCAAGAAAAAGACAATGTGATAAGATAGATTTTAATATATAATTCTATTTTATTATTAGCATTTTTTAAAATCTACTGTAATCAAGCATCTAAATTTTAGCCGTCCTAAAATAAAATAGGGCAATTTTTGAGAATGCCTATGATTCCTAAAAGAATTAGCACAAATCCACTCTATATCCTTTGACATCCTTTTTGAGATGCCCATAAATTATATTTATTTCAAATTCACCTCATTTTTGATTTGAAACTTGGTTCTTGGATTTGACAATCCCGCAAATTCAGATTTGTTAAGTTTTACATGATGTCTATGATTTGTTTGAAATACAGAAAATCTCAAATCATACATTAGAATCCCACATTTCTGATTCATGTATCCTGCATTTGTTTGCTGAGTTTTGTCTTTTGTTAGTTGAGTTATCTGCTCAAGGGATTTGAAATTTGCCAATTTAAATAAATCAAAAAAGTCAAATTAAATGGTTGACTTTATTAAATATTTTAATTTTCACTCAGCTGAGTTGCCCGCAAAAGTGATTCAAAATTTGGACCAAGGATTTGACTTTTCTGCATTTTTACGTTCAGGTTCTGAATTTACAGTATGGCTTGTATGAATACCTAGTGATGCGTTTCAGCCTCTGTAACATCCCAAGCACTTTTTAACAGATGATTAACACTGTACTGGGGAAGTATCTTGACCAGTTCTGTGTGGCCCACCTTAATGATATCCTCATCTACAGTAAGACCTAAGAAGAGCACCTGCCTTACCTTGACCTGATCCTAAACAAACTCTTGCAAGCCAACTTACATGCCAAACTCAAAAAGTGTGAATTATTCCAATCAGAAGTGGAGTTGTTGCAAATCACGCCATTAATGCTATTTTGATATGGCCTTAGAATAGTGATATGTGCAAAGATTTGATCAGTTTTGCTTTCAACTTTGAGAGTTCCTTGCCTTCTGTAAATGGGTCTGATCTAATCTTCACCCATTCTGAAATACCATACCTGCCCTTGTCTGATCCTGGTATGACCTCACCCCAATGTGGCCCCCTCTGCCACTCTGTCTACCTAATGAGTGATCATTGGCCCTTGTCTACTCTTTAAGTAGAATCATTTCTCCTAATAAAGAAAAGTTTATCCACATTTGCGTTGGCTTTAATAATCTTCAAGCTTTTTCCTGTCCTTTCTGCCAAAAGAACTTTCACATCTTGTTTTCCAGGAAATTAAGGTATGCACCCTTAAGTTTGCCCTGAAAGCTAGCCCAAGGCTAGCTTCAAACCTCAAACCTTTTGTATTAAAGGTTCACCACTGTATCATTTAAATGTTGTCCCCAGGAGCCAAACAACAGGAGTTATTGGGTTATGTAGCAAAGATAGGAGGATTTGCAATGGCCCAGGATAAGGTGACCAATGTAACCTCCTGGCCCATTCCCAAGTCCCGCAAAGAGGTTAGGAGCTTCCTAGGACTGGCCAACTACTGCAGAGATTTCATTCAAAATTTTTTCTCTCATTACATTGCCGCTGACTAGACTATGCTCAGATAAAGTCACCTTTTCTTGGACTAACAAATGTACCTTTCATTTGAGACCCTGAAGAGGGCCTTCACAACTGCTCCTGTTCTTGCAATGCCTGACCCATCCAAACCTTTCATACTGGAAACTGACACATCCAACTTTGCGGTGGGTGGGGTCCTCCCTCAGAAGGGAGAGGATAGTATGCTACATCTTGTAGCATATTACTCTAAGAAAATGCTGTCATCTGAAGGAAACTATCCAATCAACAACAAAAATATGCTTGCAAGCATGAAAATGCTGAAACACTGGCAAAGATACCTGTGTGGCGCCAAGTTCCTGGTGAAGGTCCTCACTGATCACAAAAACCTGGTATACTTCTTCAAGCCAAGACAACTTAACCAGAGGCAAGCCAGATGGGCCTTGGTTTTGGCAGAATACACCTCAACTATCAACTACAAGCCTGGAAAGGTGAACATAGTACCTGATACCCTGAGTAAAAGAGCCAACCTAATCCCCTCCTCTGTCACAGTAGTGTCATTTTTGCCTAGGATAGATTGCCCAAAGACAAATAATGGAAAAAAGAAAGCAGCAAAACCTTTGAAAGTATTAGATGATTTGAATCTAGTCATTGACAAAAAATGGGTTAAAGCTGCCCCTGTTGATGGTGAAGGAATTAACTTACATCTCCCTGAATTTTGCCCAAATGATTATGTGTTGAAGATTACAAGATATTGTTGCAGTGAACAACAAATAGTTAATATTAGAGGCAAGAGAAGAGAGGTTTCTTTTCACAACAGGTGGTCATTAAAGTGAATTGCAAATGCAACAGTTTAGTTTCACCATAACACTCCCTCACCAGATTACTTATGGTATGTTTTCAAGCGGGTCCTTTAACTGGGAGGGGGTCTTGTCTGCCATTGATGTCTTTCAGGAAATAGATGTGGTTCTTGCTAAGGCCATAAACGGTATAAGGGCCTGACCATTTAGTTTGGAACTTCTTTGACAGACTGCTACTGATGGTATTTTTTAACTTTAGAACATGTTGGCTGATTGCAAAGACTGGTAGGTGATGTGATTTATGTTCTTGTTTTACTCTGATCTTGTTTGCAGCAGTATGCAAGTTTCTTGCAGCATCATGACAAGCTTGTTGTTATTTCAGGTTGCTTGGGTTATCAACTGGTTCAACAGAGGCGCATCCTGTGGGTGGTTTGACACCATACAAGACTTCAAAGGGTGACATCTTCAGTGATGAATTTACTATTGATCTGTAATTCAATAAGGTGGTCAATAGAATTGACTCCCAAGTAGATGATTGATATCTTGTGAAATTCTCAAGGCTTTTGATGAGGGTGCAATTAAATCTCTCAGTCAAGCCATTGCATTTTGGATTGTATGCAGTAATGAGTCAATGTTTGATTTTGACAAGTTGTGTTAAATTACTTATGAGTCTATTTCAAAAGTGTGAGCCTTGATCAGAAAGCAGAGTCTTAGGTGGTCCAAAATGGGATATGATCTCCTCATAAAAATGTTGTGGTTGTAATGGCGGAGTTATCTGGGCATGCTTTGGCCACTGGCCATCTAGATAGGTATTTGATTGCTACCAGTATGTACTTGTTTACGTTTTTGGATGGTGATAAGGGTCCTACAAAATCTATTCTTCAGATCTCAAATATGGTAGAAACAGTTATGAGAATAAATGGTTTTGAATGTTCAAATTGTTTGCAAAAGTGTTGGCATGTATTGTATGCACAGGTATAAGCTGCCATTTTGGTATACATTCCTGGCCACCAATAGGTATTTTTCAATTTGGCAAGTGCATAATTGCAACCGTAATGTCCAGAACCATCATGAGCTTCAGCAAGTAGAGCTTCTCTGTATTCCTTTGAGGGAATAATATGAATGCCATCCTTTGTCTTGCAGTATATGGTCTCACTCACAGTGGTGTACTTGGAGGACAAGATGATAAAGTCCTTCAATTCCTGAGTGGTGGCTGACATACACTTTAGATTTGTGATCTCCCAGAAGAACTCAAGTTTGGGTTCAAAGGTTGCAATTTCAGCCACCAAGGAGAATTGCCTAGATAATCTATCCACTACTATGTTTCTCTTCCCAGGAAGGTGAACAATGGTGAAGTTGTATTTCATCAGGGCCATTACCCATCTGGTATGTCTACTACATGGTTAAGCATTGTTTGCAATAAATTTCACAGCCCAATTATCAGTGTAGATGACTAGAGTGTTCCCCAGTACATAATGCCAGAATTTCTCCAATGCACAAATGACTGCAAGTATTTCCTTATCATAAATACCATAGTTGTATTCAGCTGGTAAGAATTTCTTAGACATGAACTTCATAGGTTTGAAGGTGTCTCCCACGTATTGGCATAGCACAGCGCCAATGGCATCCTTGCATGCATCAGAAAAGATGTGGAATGGCATGTCAAAGTTTGGGTAGATTAAAACACTATCAGAAGTAGTAGCTTCTTTCAAGGCATTGAAAGCTTGTATCTCCTCTGCTCCCCAAACAAACTTGGCTTTCTTGTGTATCAATATAACCAGCAAAAATGTTGCTATAATTCTTTATGAAGGGATGATAATATTCCACAACTCCTAAGAACAACTGCACGTGGGACACCAAAGTGGATATGGGCCAATTGTGAATTGTGGCAACCTTTTCTGGGTCTGGTTTCTTTCTGTCAACTCCAACTATGTGCCCAAGAAGCTTCAGTTCTTGTATAGCAAGTATTGTCTTTTCAGTGTTCACACTCAGATTAGCATCAGAAATCCTCTGTAGATAAGTCTGAAGATGTTTCAAGTGATCAGAATAAGTCTTAGAAAAGACAGTGATATTGTCAAGGTAAACTGTTACAGAGTCACCATTTAACCCTTTAAAGATGTCATTCATGATATACTGAAAAGTATGAGGAGCACCCTTAAGGCCAAATGACATTTGAGTATATTTATTTTGGCCCCATTTGATCACAAAAGCAGACTTAGCCTGGTCATCCTTGTGCATGGAAATCTGGTGAAAGCCACTGAAAAGGTCACTTTTAGAAAACCACATGGTGCCACCAAAGGAGGACAGAATGTCAGAAATATGGGGAAGTGGATAATTGTCAGCTATAGTCACCTTATTCAAAGAAATATAGTTAACACAGAGATGCTACTTGTTTTTTTCTTAGGTACAACCACCAGTGGCAAAGACCAAGGTGAAAAGCTTGGGTGTATGAGGCCTTGAGCTTCAAGTTTGATGATTTCAGCTTTTGCCCACACTTCTTTTGGCTGTGGTAAGTGATAATATTTAGACACAATAGGAAGGGCTGTCCCATGTCAATCCTGTGTTTGTATGCCGCTGCCACAGGCAAGTTGTCATAATCATTTACAATATTAGTATCAAAAGTGTCCACAACTTTGAGGAGGTTGTTATTCTGTGAATCAGAAAGCTAGGTATTTGTGTCAATACTTAACTGCAATGGTTCACAAAGGTAAGAAGTTTGAAGCGGCTTATCAAAGAAAACACATATATCAATAAGCTGATTATTATGCTCAATAGACCATGAATTATTCTTAAAGCAAGCATTCACACCCAGTAGGTTCATGGTTTGACAACCCAACAGTAAGGTATAGTTACTAAAATAAAAAATTGTGGCATTAATAGAAGTACTTACACTGCCTAATTACAATTTTAGTTTGTACGCAACACCAAGGCTGCACAAGCAGCTACCATCAGCCATGATGAACATAGTGAACAAAGGGGTACATGTAACCTTTTGCAATTGTTTCAAAAAAGTAGTTGAAATTGAATTGCTAAAAGCGCCACTATCTAGGATTATGACTGTTGACACCCTGTTTACACTATCATTTGTTCTTGGTGCACCTGATTCAGCTAGGAGTAACTCCCCAGTTTTAAATTATTTGAACCCTGAAAGGGCTTGCCAAAGTTTGTTCCAAAACCTAGGAATATCCTGTAATAGTTTGGCCCATGTTACATTCACAGTAGTATTCTGTAGTAGCTTTTTGATTGAGATGCCAACAGAGCTGGAGTTAACCTTAGAAGGTAAGGGGTCCTTTTTATTGGTCAAAGATGGGGTGAAGATTCCCACTTGACCTTTACCAGGTTTAACTAACCTTTCATATTTAGCTGCCACCCATTCCAGATTAAACCATTTCCTGGGTGTGTGGTGTACGTACATTGGCTGCTGCTGAAAGGCAGGAAAACCAAGAGTGGGTACTTCCATAGGAATTTGATTGGGCTCAGGTGCAGGATTGGTCACTCATGGTGTCAGATGATTGGAAGGAGAATCAATTGGTGCTTCATCCCACCCTATTTCAACCATAGCAAATTATTTTGGAATCATAACGTTGGCAGGCTGACCAATTGATTCATCTCAATCAAGGAGGACATTGAAGGAAAGCTCTGGGTGCAACTCAGCAATGGGGGACTCAGGCACAGATTTAACTACAACAGTATTGTAGTGCTGATCAAAGTCAGATTTCTGAGGTCTAAAATCAATGACTTCTTCAATATCATCAGGAGATGGATAGTTGGCAGGATTCCACATACTGGCTGTGCCAGAAGAAAGGGGGTGTGTGAGAATTAGAGTGGGTGTGCAAAAATGATCAGGGTGATCAGGGTTCCAACAACTATCAGCAATCATGAGAAGTGAAGGGATAAAGCACAGGTGAGACTGGGAATTGGTGTCACAACACGGTGCAACTAGGAAGATGGTGCATCAGCACAATCTTTGCAAAAATGAACAGGAGTATCAACATGATCAGGTAAAGGCGCGGTTGCATGTACAAACACAGAAATAGGCGTAGGAAATCTAATAGTTGAGGGCAAAGGCCTAGGTGAAGGTGGGTCAACAATATAAGCCAAAAAAGATTTTTTATTCATGGGCTGAGGTGTGGCAGAGGAGGAGAGGCCACGTTTGGCGGCATCATAATTGGCCTCAGACATGAGAATCTCCTGAAGTTTGGAGCAACAGTTAGCACAATTATAGGTGCAATCATAGTTTGAATGGCCTGGGTCACTGTATATGGAGCACTTTGCGGTGCAGTTGCAAGAAATGTGTCCCTTTTCCTTGCAATTGTAGAACATAGGATTAAAGGGGCAATTATACTCCTTGATAGAGCAGGTGTTGCGACCACCTCTGGGGACCTGTTGCTCCTGAGCCAAGAACACATTTTCAAACTTGGCTGTGATTTCCTTAAGTCAAGCTTCCAACATGTTGAGGGTAGATGCTTCCTTCTTGGCATTGGCCTCTGCAGCAAACAGGTTTCAGATAAAAGAAAGCTTAGCATCCTGATCAAGTTCCTTCTCCATGTGTACTGTGTACTTGCAGAGAATTATAACGTAGGCCTCTTCCAAAGTACATGGTTCACTGTCATGGAGCAAACCTGTGTATGCAGGTGTTAACAATTTAATGAGGGCCAGTAAACCAACCATCCAGTTAAACGTATTGATGGCATAAATATGTTTAGCGCCAGCAAGGTCTTTGATTTCCAAACAAAGAAAACAATTGACCACAGCTTGAAACTCCACCAAGAAGGAGTGCAAGTCAGAAAATTGGCAAATGTGGAGGTTGGCCAAGACAGAAGCAGCATTGGGGTTGTAAGAGAAAAAACGGTGTTCAGCTGCAACAACCTAGTTGGACCAGGAGGTACAAGCAAGGTTTTTGTGTCAAAGGCGAGCCTCACCACAGAGGAAAAACCCAACTTCAGCTAAGCGAGAGGATTCCAGAATGCCAAAGCAAGAACAATAATCATTGAAAGAGTAAATTCATACCTTAAACTCTTTCCCCACAAAGTGTTTGATACAAGAAGCGGCAAGGTGTTAGGACAGAGCAAGGGATTCAGGAGAATCAACAAGGGACAACAACAATGTGGACAGGGCTGGCATGGGCAATGCAACAGCAGGGAACACAGAGTCCTTTTTCAACACAGCAGATATACAAACAAACAACAATGACAAGAACAACAAAAACACAGATCAGTGTGACCTCCAAAATTTGTTGTGGTGAACAACAAATAGTTAATATTAGAGGCAAGAGAAGATAGGTTTATTTTCACAACAGGTGGTCATTAAAGTGAATTGCAAATATTTGCAATTGATTCAAAAATTCAACGGTTGAGTTTCACAGTAACAATGTCTCTACCCAGTGCGCTTGGCGGTTGACTGGCTGGTCACCCAAAAACATCAAATTATGATGTCATCGACTTTTTGGCAGAAGTTTCTAACCAGAAAGCAAAAATGTTTCCAGCCAGCCAATCAGATTTGAGATTGCCTCTCCCAGTTGAGCTATAGTCTCCCCATTTCCCCTCTGAAAACAAGTTTTCAGATAGTTTTACCTACTATCAATAAAGTCATTCCCTGATAGATAAAAGCTACCTTGGGGTCAAAAATACCCCTTCTCAGGCCATGACTTCCGCCGTCCTGGAATGGTTGAGAAAAGTCTCTACTTAAGACCAGCAGGTTTTGTATTCATTATCTTGTAACCATTTCTTTTTGGTGGTCTATTTACACCTCCTGTTTTTTGCGTTGCTAATCATCTTCATTTCCCAGTTTACTTCTTTCCTTAGTAGATTTGTAGGCTTAAAGCTTCAGTGCACTTCTTTGTTCTTGGTTCTAATTCTAGTCTGAGAAATTTATCCTCATAACTTCTATTTGAGCTCAGACCTAATTTACACAACTCTAACATCCTCTACAGAAACCAAGGACCACAATACCCATACACTACTAGATTCTGTCAGCCTAGGAATCTAACTGAAGTACTTAAAGATTGCTGCCAGCAAGCCAGACTTGATAGAGGCGCAGAGACAGGATGCCTACTAACCAAACTAGTCACCGCCTTGGTGAAGAACCCTGGCTGCCACCACACAAAAAAAGGCTACTTTCTGAAAGGCACCATCTTGCTGCTTTATAATAGAATATATGTACCAGAGGGCCTATTCCAAACCAACATATTGATTGACTACCATAATTTGGAGATGGCCAGTCACCCTGGCAGACACAAAACCCTTTTAAGCATCAAACAAAACTATGCCTGGCCTGGCATGGACAAGGAAGTAACAGCCCACATCAATGGTTGTGAAGCCTGCAGAAGGACCAAGACACATTACTCTAAGCCAGAAGGGCTGCTAAGGCCCCTAGACATCCTCACAGGACCCTGGAAATCAGTATCAATGGACTACATAGTTGAACTTTCCCTGTCAAAATCCTTTGACACAATCCTGGTTATAGTAGACTGCTTCACCAAGATGGCCTACTTTGTCCCAACTACCATCCACTATACAGCACCTAAAACTGCCAGACACTTCCACAACTGTATACTGATGCAGCACGGCACATCAGGAGAAATCATCACAGGTCAAGGGCCCCAGTTCACTTCTCACTACTGGACCCAAGTAATGAAGAATCTTGGAATCAACACTGCATGTTGACCTCCTCATTGGTCAAGACTTCTTGATGTTGTCTAAAATGTTTGGCTACCTGTAACTGATCTTGAGATACTCATGTAGATTCCAGCTACAGGTGTACTTTAAGTCTCTATGATAACAAAGAATTGTGTCAATCTTTTGTGTTGGCGGAACATATGGTACTGTATCTCCACTTAGAAATATATAGTAGAGGACACCATAGAAACTTTTAAACAGGTGTTTGTTCTTGAGAACCCTTTATTGTAAACCTCTTAAGATACCAGGTGTAAAGTTCTCTTGAGGATTTCCCATTATTAGCATAGGCCGGTTTGTCTCTTTGCTATTAGTGCAAAGTAGATGTTTACAATACAACCTTAGAAGAATTTCTGCCATAAGCAACTCTTTGCCTGGTTTGTATTTAATGATCATAAGATAAATCTAGATAAGGTTCATTCATTTAGCTTGCCTCTGTGAGAGTTGTTGTTGTGTTTTAAAAAACACTAGTAATTTGTAGTTGATTAACACTTTGAATATTTGTGCACCTTTCAGATAGTAGCACTATTTTATTAGACAATGATACATTGCTATTAATTCTTTGTCATAGACGGGGTATTGCTGTTCACTATATGGGAGTTTCCTTGATTAATATGCAACAAGAAAATTCTTGTCTGTTTTCTGTATTTTGAGCAATTTATTAATAGCATAGTTGGAAGTGTCTGTTTTCAATTTGTAGACCCCTTTTTAATTGTGATACTGTAATATGAGTGCAATGACTGTGCGGCCCTTTAAATGGCAGAAGTGCTGTTTTTATAACAATGTCCAGAAAAATTGATTGTTTTACCACTGATTGCCAATAGTGAGGCAGCCAGTGCTCCCCAGTCTGAGATAAATTGTCTGATATTGTGAGAATTGGGGAGCAGGTTAAGAGGAAATAAAACCAAGCTCTTGACCACAATAAAATTGCGGTTTCAGCAACAACCAAAAGGTTGTTGCCAACAATTCCTGGGTGGTCAAAGGGGGGACAGGAGTCAACTGAACACGGCAAAGCAACAGATAAAACCAAATGACCAAAATTACTAACAAATTTTGAACTTTATTAGATTAGAGAATGATGAAGCAAGGTCTTTTACAACACTTGCATTCATTTAAGGGATATGATAGGATTGGGGTGGTAGATTGAATGTCACAAACCAATTGACCAATGATATGAGTGGATACAAATGCATTTCTTGAGGCAGAAAGATCTTGACAAATTTTGAATGGACATAGTCAAAAGAAAAACTGAACCAAATAACATCAGGAATAATATTTGGATGCAATTACCACTGCTCCTGGCCGCTCTTGCACATGATATTTAACCAGAGATGTCTCTTAGGTGGGTTAGGCAGGGGCATCTTCAGAATAATTCCAAAATATTAAATCAATGGCCTTTCTTGGGCTTTTTCAGTAATCTTTTGGATAAATATTCAAACATAATTTGGCAGGAATTGAAGTGGAGGCGTAAGGGGAAGGCGTAACTTTACATTATCCTTTTCTATTAAAGGAGTATGGGACCAGCCAGGGACTAGAGCATGAAAGAGTCATCAGCCAACTTAGGAGACCTTCAAAAGGCCAATTTGGAAGCTAGTTATAAGGAAGGCTTTCATGAGGCACATATTTTTGGAGGGACCAGATTGGACATCCTTTCCAAGCAACAATAGGGAATTGTTATTGGTGTTCACACTTAATTGTGAGCATCCTGAACAAAAACTATGCAGCCATGATAAGAAAGGGCGCAGGAAAGGACAAGACAAATAAATTTGCCTCTGCTAGGGCCAAAAGAGAGGAACAGGGTGCAAGGACAGGAAGGAAACACCAAAGCCAGGAGTGAGCTAACCAGACTAATGGCTGACATGAGATTAAATCTCATACAATCTATTATTCCAAGATGGCTGCCAAATAAGGATAAGAACCCCACTGGGTAGGGGAAGGGAACAGAATGGGGGGAAACAAGGAGCATAGACCAACAGAAGCCCACAGGTGGAGTTGGGAGACAACACAGGAATGCAGGATGGCAGGAGGTGAACAAACAACACCAACCCAAGGAACAGGATAATGTCAAGCAAAGAACCAATGCAACCAGGTGGTACACATTCAAGTGTGAACAAGTCCAAGCAGTACAAAAATACACAAAAATATACAATACACAAATTATATAAAATATATAAACTATATAAAGTATATAGAAGATATGGAGTATATAAAGTATGTAATTATATAGAGTATGTGAATCTATGAAATATATATAATATAAATACATGAACATATAAATATATATAGAACATGTGAGATATAGAATATATAAATACATGCCTGTGCAATCCTGATAGTGGGACTCAAAATTGTCTTGGCCGGGATTCAAAGGAAAAACACTGGTTCAAATTAAAGCAACCAACTAACCAAACAGGAGATCTAGCAACACAAATGAGTGTATCCAATGTGTAGCAAACAACCCCTGGCAACATACAATACTTGGGCTTCCAAAGAAGCAAACCTCAGAAATCTTACTGTTAAAAGAAGCATCACAACAACAAAAGTATGGGCAAACCCGCCTAACAAGAGCCCCATGCAACGGCAGGTGCTAGCAGCGGCAGCAAGGGCTAGGAAGAAATCACAGTGAAGTTAACTCCCAAAGGGAGCTTGATAGCGGCCAGGCAAGATGTAATGGATCAATTGCATCCAACAGCAGCTATTGAGTAAGGTGTGGAGAACTAGAGTGGATTTTCAAATTTGCAAACTTAAAATATTTAAAAATTTGAGCAGGATGAGGAGACCCAAGCCAGCGCACAGGTGCATCAATGGAGGAGGAAGCTAATCAGAAACCACTGGGGGATCAAGAGACAGGAAGGGGATGCAAAGTGTCCTGATTGAAGAATTTTTGACCAGAGCAATTGTACATTAAACTATCTTTTAAATTTGCCAGATGGCAGCCAATCAGAATTAACCAGGTGCTATAACAAGGGCATAAATCAAAGCTGAAATTATTATTTTTGTTGACACCTGGGGTGAGAGCAATTTGGCCAATCAGAAGCAACAGTCAAAAGGGTCAACCAACTTGAACCAGGAGGTTGGGCAAGTGAAAAGGGTAGGTGTGGAAGCTTCTGATTGGTTAATATCAAATACCTTGCTTTTCAAGCTAAAAGCAAGAACGGCAGAGTGCAAAGACCAGAGATGAAAGTAAACCCACCTAATGAGACCCAGTCAGTCTGGCACGCGCAACAGCGCAAGAGCAACTTTGGCAACAAGGTAAGCAGACTTACACTAAGGCTAAAGACTTAAACTAGCGCCCACAAGCTGCACATTTGATGGCAGGAAGTAGAAAAGCTACCACACCAAAAGGAAAAGATGGCCCAAAGATGCAAAGATTGACAACAATGAGATAAACCGGCAGGTCCAGAAAGGGCAAAAAGAAAAAGGGACCAGGGGAAAAGGTCAACCAGGAAAGAGGGGAAACCAGAGCAAGGTATTGGGGGGTGCAGATGAGCTGTGGGGGGGGTTGGGTGGAAAGCAAGGTCTCTGGAGTTTAAATTTAAGAATTTAAAAGTGCAAAGCAGCAAACCAATAAGCCCAACCAGTGGCAAAAGGCTCAAAAGCCTGAAAGTGGCTTCATCATTATGTGAGAATTGGGGAGCATGTTAAGAGGAAATAAAACCAAGCTCTTGACCACAATAAAATCTTGGTTTCAGCAACAATCAAAAGGTTGTTGCCAACAATTCCTGGGTGGTCAAAGGGGGGACAGGACTCAACTGAATACAGCAAAGCAACAGATAAAACCAAATGACCAAAATTACTAACAAATTTTGAACTTTATTAGATTAGAGAATGATGAAGCAAGGTCTTTTACAGCACTTGCATTCATTTAAGGGATGTGATAGGATTGGGGTGGTAGATTGAATGTCACAAATCAATTGACCAATGATATGAGTGGATACAAATGCATTTCTTGAGGCAGAAAGATCTTGACAAATTTTGAATGGACATAGTCAAAAGGAAAACTGAACCAAATAACATCAGGAATAATCTTTGGATGCAATTACCACTGCTCCCGGCTGCTCTTGCACATGATATTTAACCAGAGGTGTCTCTTGGGTGGGTTAGGTGGGGGCATCTTCAGAATAATTCCAAAATATTAAATCAATGGCCTTTTTTGGGCTTTTTCAGTAATCTTTTGGATAAATATTCAAACATAATTTGGTAGAAATTCCCAAGCATTTGACAAGAAATGAAGTGGAGGCGTAAGGGGGGAGGTGTAACTTTACAGATATGTGCAATTATTCTCAGAAAGATGCATAGTTCACTCTTTTTTTGGTGCTGGCATGTCAGTTATGGCTCTTACCTTTTCAAGGTCTGGCTTAATTTTGTTTTTGTGATGATATTTCCCAAGAAGGGTAACTCTATGAAAAATAACCTACATTTGGATGGTTTGGCAACTAGTTATTGTCCTGTAGTGTGACAAGTATCATTTAGACGTCTTTTCAGTGATGTTCTTGCTAGGAATGTAGATTATTATGTCATCCAGGTAGAATATGATACATTATTCAATGTTTTTTTTGAATATCTAATTCATAAATGTTACAAAGATACTTGGAGCATTAGTCATGCCAAAATTTAGAATCACACATTCGAATGACCCATAACTGGTCCTGAATGCTGTCTTTGGAATGCTCTCAGGTTTGCCTTGAATTTGATGGTATACTGCAGTCAGATCAATCTTAGTGAATAATTGTGATTACCTAAGGTATCAGAGGTCATCAATCAGGGGTAAGAGATATCTGTTCTTAATTGTGACTTTATTAAGAGCTCTTTAATTGATAAAAATGCGTAAGCCTACATTTTTCTTGGCTACAAATAAGATGGCTGCATCAAAAAGATTTGGATGGTCTTTTAAATCCTTTTTTAAATGCTTTCTCTAGGTACTTTTTTAGTGTATTGCCCTCTTGAGAGGTTAATTGGTAGATAGGTCAAGCTTTAGTTACACTTTCTTTTAGGTCAATTTTATGTTGAACATCCCTATCAGGTGGTAACTCTGGCAGCTTTTCTTGGAATAAAGAGAGGAATTCTTGGGTGAATTATTGACGTATGGGATCCTGTTCTTGTGAGGCTTTCATATTTTTGAAATGAATACTATTTATGACATCTTTTTGCCTCTATTTTTGTAATCTTTACTAATACATGATCTCTCATAAGAGTGTTGAGATAAGTATAGTATACATGGTGGTGTACTTCTCCTTGCTGTATAGTGAGAGTGTAGCTGTCCCAGTCAATGTGAGGGTTTGTCCTTTTCATCTAATCTAGGCCTAACACTACATCATATTCATGCATTAAAATAATGAGGTTGTCAAATATGGTTTGGACATCCCTTATTTGGGCTCAGAAAAGTTTTGCCTCTTTGGTACTAGGGCACTTCTGTTGTCTGTCATGATTACACACTTTGCATTGATTTTGACTGTAGATAGTTTTATGAGAATGGCAAATCTTTTGTTGACAAGGGATTGGTTGGCTCCTGTGTTAAATAGAACTGTGCCCTGATATCTTCAAAAGCAGAAAAAATAAGTGAGAGGTTTATTTCCTGTTTGGACAGCAAACAGTATAAGTTTGCTGGAGGATACTTGGATCATGATAATTGAATTTACGTCCTGATCCCTGTACAAGTCTTGAATGTGAGACAGGGTGGCTTGCCTAAGCACTTTCCTGACCTTTTTCCTTCTTAGGTGTGTTGTCAGTGATCATCTGGTTTGCCTGAGCATTGCAACTTTTGCTTCAAGGGTGAAAAGTGTTGACCTGATTAGTTTGTTTATTAGGACAGGTGTTCTTTATGACTGAGAGACTCTCATTTTGCTTATTGGTTACATGTAGGTTGTCAGATTTTTGATCAGCTTGCTTTTCTTTCAAGAATACTTCTGGGGGCCAGTCCCAGATGTCTTCATATGCCACAATGTATTCTTTGATGATTTTTGTCATCTTGAAGGCTCTGAGTTATGTCATTATCATCACATCAGAGTCTTTGATGGCAAACTTTTCCAGAAAGGTCTTCTTAAATGTGTCATAGTCTTTATTATTATCAGGATTTTTTAAACCAGTTGCTCACAAATTGGGAGGCTGCTTTTGTTACTCTTAGGGCAATATCACTAGCCCAGAGTCTTTGGGAGTATCCAACTTATAAGAACTTATTATGTGCGCTTTAGATCCAGAGGCTGGCGTTTTCTTGGTGTAGCCTTGCAAACGCCCTAATCTCTGCTGCATGAAGGTGTTGAAACACAATGTTGGGTATTTCATGTGCATCTTGGGCTGGGAGAGTTTAGAACTCCTTGAGTGCTGAGAAAGTTGCACTGTTTGGTGAGTATGAGGATATTGTTGAAGACTGTATTATGTAAAAACACTCTGATCTCTTTCATATCTTGCCAGCCAGTAGGGAGTGTCATCTACTGAATTTTTTCTTTGGAAAAATTGTTTCTTTAAGTTGTGTAGATGTAGATAATCTATCTTTGCTACCACTGTCAAGTATGTATTTTTGTGAAGTACAGTAATTTTTAAACCTGTTGAGATAAACAAAAAATCTCAGTCAAAAAACAAAAATGAAAATCAAGGAACTTAGATTAAATTACAATGGATTTGGACCCAATTTGATTTCACTTTTAGACTGAGTTGTTTTTGTTTTAGACTGAGATTTTGTGTTTATCTCAATCAGTTTAAAATTACTGTATAATAAACAAAATAAAGAAGAAAATTAATAAGATAATGATACTTTATTTTTTATGAATATAGATGATTATATATTATCATATAAAGCCATGTATTGATCAATACATCATGGTAGTCATGAGGCTTGTCAGGATAGTGTTTCATTTAGGATTAAAAATGCTTAACCCCCATGTAAGATGAACATCTTATAAGAGTGCCACTAGTTATCTTTTAGTTAGAAATTTTCTTGGGAAATAACTTTCCCAAGTGGGAGTAGTTGTAGATTTTGCAACACTTACAATCACAGCTTAAACACATGAAATCAATAGATGCTTCAAATCCAAAACATTCCAAACTTTTGCTTTATAGAAAGCAAATATTTTCTATATGTAATCAAGGCTTTGATTTTATAAACTGATGTGTTTTCACACCAATTTAAATAAAATTTTTAATATATCTGATTTTGTGTCACATATTTTAAAATTTAAGCTTCCAAAGCAACAAAAAATTATGTTGTATTTATCATTTTACAGAGTGGGCTATCTGTGTCAGAAACACCATTATGATGGTTTCTGCCAAAACTTATGAGGAGATGACACAGAATTACATGGTTGATCCTAATCAAGATTACCAATTAATAATAGTTATGAATCCCAAAAACAATAGGTTAGATAGTAGCAGCTGTTCTAGATTACCTGTTTTCAATAATTCTATAAAATTCAAGGATTGACACTGCTGAGTATGAGGACTGAACCCAAGATTTCCCAGACTATTGAAGGTCATCTAAAGAATGTTTGTAATATGGATTTGAGTTTGTATTGTTTTAGCTGATTTAAGGCTTTTAGCCAATCAGATCAACCAATCAAAGCTAAAAATAGCCATTTTAAATGCACCACCATTAAATCTGCCTTTTCAGAGCACTCAGGCTCCATTTTTCTTGGGTTTACAACTGTCAACATTTGGCAACTGCTCCTGGTAGTTGTTACATCCACCTGAAAATCCCCTAAGCTGAGTTTAACCAAAACAGCTAGGTTAATCAAATCTAGCTGTTGGAGATTTTAGTTGGGAGATCATAGGGGTCTTTGAATATGAATTATTCTTTTTAAAGTTAAAAATTCACTCCTTCCCAGCTTTCTCCCAAAGTCTCCTCCAGTTTCCTAACTAAATTTTCATGGCCTAACTTGCTACATAAGGCCTGATATTTTATTATCTTGGCTGTTCAGTCAATAAAGTCTTTTTCCAACCAAACTACTATTTTTCTTGCACTTGCTTTTCAATTTTCTTTCAAAGAACCATGCAATACCCAAGTATTGAGGATAAAACTTTAGTAACATAAAATGACAGGTTAGGCAACTGGAAGCCATTTAAGGCATAGACAATTGTATAGAGGTTTATTGTCTGACAAAGACTTTGGAAAGAATGTTGCATTGTATAAGGCTGCTGGCAAGGTACAGTAGCATAACTGCGGGGATCACATAATTAGCCAAGTTGAAAGTTGGGCAAGATGACACCAGAGGTGTCCACGGGGTTGAATTCATTGAGTTGAATTGTGTTGGCTCATGATATGATATCCCTTTAGATCCTTGTGGTTCAGGTCCAAACTGAGCATAGGCTGGCTGGTAACCCCTATCCCAAGATAAGCTGTCAAGACAGCTGTGAGGATGATATAATTCATCTTCTGACTTGGGTAGGGGTGATGAGTCTAGTAAGGTTACTTGCTTAGTCTAGGTAGAGGATTGATCAATGTGATAATATTGAGGAGGATATTCACTCAATGATAGCACAAACTATCATTTAGGGTTTTGTTTTTATTTATACTAGTGAACCTTCAAGGCATGATTATTGAAAACAATAGCATTGGGGAACCAAGAGTCTGAGTTGCATCTGTTATTCTCTTTTCTGGATTAGCTTGGGTGGCTGGCAATTGAGAAGGTTTGGCTGGATCCCAGTTTGCATTGGCATAGTGCAAGTTGGGCCTTTTTCATGCATCTAAAGTCATTTACTGAGTTTGGTGCATGATTTTCATTGTTGGAGAGCCTGTCAGTACATTCCTCATTTGGTAGGCACCCAACTTGGGCAGCAGTTCCTTCTAAATTTGGCTTTGGGGAAATTACCTTTTATGGTGTCCTAATTTGGCTATTTACAAAAAGAGTGGATTAGGACTGGCCTGCTGACATGAAAGGGTAAAGGCTAGCAGGTGGCAGGCTGGCTCATGAGTGCCTGGTTTGAGGATGCCTTGCAGGTGGGGCTGTGTCATGAATGAAATTTCAATACTTGTATTGAAAACCCAAGAGTTGAACCCCAGTTCCCTGAAAGCGGACCAAACTCTCCAGGACAGTCCAGGACCCGCCAATCCGTTAAGTCACAGGCTCAAATCATTAAATTACTCCGCAACCTGCCGGCCTACTACAGAGGATTCCCTGAATAGTTGCCAGTCTGCCACCAGACTGGTGCCAATGAAGACCCATACCAACAAAGGAGATGTAACCTGGCTAAAGGAGGTTGGGGAAGGACATGCTGCCAACCTGCCAAGAGCCAATACTGGAGTTTCAAAATCAACATTGGAAACCCTGGAATCAAACCCTGACCCTCCAAAGGCTACTCAAGTCACACAAAGTGGACGGGAGCCTGCCCACTTGCTGAATTGCAAACCCGAGTTAACGAGTTACTCCGAGACCTGCCAGTCTCCCAAGGACAATTCCCTGAATGGTCACCAGATTGATGCCAACCTTGAGCCACCAAAGATGCAAATCTATGCAGAGGTTGCAGCTTGCCTTAAGAAGGTTAAAACTAAACCTATTTTTTACTCTGCCAATAACCACCAGCAACTGCCAGCATGCTGTCCAGAGAGGGTAGTGCAATTGAACTACTCAGGTGACATAGTGAACAGTGGCGGCAGAACAAAGCATTGCCACTTCTATTTGCCAGAGCAGGCACAACCTGGATCTGCCGCCCTTAAGACTCCAAGCCAAGATTCATGCCCCGCCAGTGCCTTGTCTGCAAACCTGAACCCTGCAAAAATTGAAGAAGTAAAGTCCCATGGTATAAAAACCCTAGCAGTATGGTGATGACCACATTGTCATTTTTGATAACAAAGTTTTATGAACCTTTGGTTTGAACAAATCTTACCTTATCTAGTCTTAGTGATCTTCCATCTTAACTCTGTTCCAGTAGACCATCAGGCAACCACCCTCTCTGGAGACCAACCTGCTGATCCTATCCAGACACTATACCGTCCCCCAGGAGCTCCCTTTGGACCTGTGCATTTTACTGAATACCCGCCCAACCCAGCCTACGCAGAGTACAACTTGGAGACCATCCTTGTTGCTGACCCCTTGGCCAGGACTAGAGAAACTGAATACATCAGACGTGAAGGAAAGTGGTACAAAAGGCCGCCAAGATTGTTCAAAGACAAGTACAATTATCTGCCTGCCTACTTTGTTCCCATGACTCTGCCCTTAACCCCACAACCTGACCGCCCAATGGAGACCCCCACTGCTGCAGAGACCACATTCACTCAACTGTTTGGAGTACGCTATATCATCTTGACAGGAATGGTGGATTCCATGATCCCTACCTCTGGACCCTGGTCCTTACTTGGGCAATCTATGTCTTACATTATCAAGTTAGCACCCATTCTATGGTGGGCTTTACCTGCCAGCTTGGCCCAACCCCGTCCTGAGCCATCCAATGCCTCTACCTATGCCTGGTTTCCTGACAGGCTGGCAAGAGTGGCGGGCGCCTGCGCAGTGGCAGTGTGCATCTGCTTAATGGCAGCAAGCATTTGTGTGTTGGCAGTGGGCAACGGCTTAGTGATGGCGGGCTTTCACATGATCGCAGCATGTATCTACTTGGTGGCAGCAGGGGCCTGCACAGTAGACGTCTGCTTGGTGGTGGCAGGCGCCTGCACATTGACGGCAGGCAACAGCTTGGTTGTGGTGGGCTTCTGTGTGGTGGCAGTGTGTATCTGCTTGGTAGCGGCAGATGTCTGCTTGTTGGCAGCAGATGTCTATGCCTTGGTTACACAGCTACAAGTGTCAGGAATATTCCTGACAACCATGAGATTACCCAAGCCCTACCAAGGGGAGTTTCTTGGGTATAAATAGTTGGTTTGGTTACTCCTGCTGCAGGTCATTCTGGCCAGCATATTGTTAGAGATTAGAGCCAACTCTAGTTCATCCAGCCCTCCTGACACCAAAAAACTAATACCATGTAATCCCAGGTTGTTGGAACACTTTCTCCTCATTGCCAGAAGATTCCTCAATTTGAGAGAAACCTAGAGCATATCAAGCAAACCCCAAGCTTACAGCTCCTATTGTCTTTCATCCCTTGGCATCAGCATTTCTGTTAAGCTACCTGAGGGCTTAATTCTTCCTGGATTGATTCAACCCGCTCTTGGGAAGATATCTTCTTCTTGGGGAGATTTTTATATGAAAATGGTTTCTGTTCCTGTAGAAACATTGGTCACAGGCCTAAATCTGTCAGCAATCATATACCAAATCAGTTATATGTTTCTCAGTAGATGAGTTTCTGACAATCTGTTTAAGAAAAGATGTTATTATCAGGAATGGCATTCCCCCTCTCAAAACTCAAGAGTCAGGACACAATTTGAGCCCTGGTCAAGACTTTCTGCAAGCCTGCAGCCCTGAGGACCAGGGGGGCACCCACTGTGTTTTTTTTGAAATTGAATCCCCTCTGATTTAAATCACAGATACTTTTATGGATGAAAAGCTTAGCACTAACCTACCAATAGTGGCATCCACCAAAGGACATAACCAACTTTTCAATAGAATCAAAGAAGCCTCATTATTAGCCTAATAATCCTGATGTCTACCCTAGTAGCCAATCATAATTCTATTCCTAAAGAAAGTGCAGACTAGCAGGTCAACCCCAAGAATATTGCTTCAGAAAAAAAGAGTTACACTGTCCTTTTGAAAGATTTAGCTAATAAGCACCCATTTTGTGCTAGTGCCATTTTGCTGCCCCCTGTTGTGTTTGGCTCTTGGGTACAACATCCAAGAGGACACAACAGAAAACCTTTAATGTAAAAGGTTTGAGGTTCAAAGCTAGCCTTGGGTTATCCTTCAGGGAAAAATTAAGAGAGTTTCTTTTTAGTGAAATGTTGCAACTGAACCAATGAGGATTCAGTGTTTGAATTGGAGAAGACAACAGTTCAATAGAAAGGACAGGAATAATAAAAATAAGATGTTGTTTATTATAGAGTACTGTGATTAATATACTATATGGGGAAAGCCACAAGGGGGTGGTATGTTCCATGTAAGGTTCAAAGCCAAGGAATAACTAGTGCGGGGATCAGCAGGTCAAATTGTAGCACTCCTAATTAAGAGAAAGTGTCCGCAGTTTGACATTGTCATCAGATTGGTTCATGTTGTTAGACACATCAAGAGGCAAATCATTGAGCGCCTCCTGTGTATTGTAAGATAAGTTGACAGACAAGTCTGGAAACTTGGTTGCAACAGGAAAGAAAATAATAAGCTTGAATTTATAAAAGCCAACACAAATGTGAATAAACTTGTCTTTATTTAGAGTGAGAATTCCACTTATATAATAGACTAGGAGAGGGAATTGTTCACTAGGTACATAAGGGGCTGGGTGGATTTAAAATTGTACCAGGATCAGAATAACCAAGGTAACACAATCCAGAATTTGTGAGTATTAAAGTACATTTATTTACAGAAATGGTGCAACAGTTGAATTTGAATTTGAATCCAACCAAGTCATTGCAAGTGTCAATATTTGAAAGCCACATCAAAAAGCATTGATAGTGTGATTTATGTCATCTTCTCTCTCAATATTAGGCACAGAAAGTTGATAATTGTGTAAGAATTTAGCATGAACTCTAGAAAAAGGGTTCAGAAGAAAAAAGCTTGGTAGTGTACTTAAAGCCCTTCTTGAATGTGACCTTGTAGGGTACAATTCATAGAAAGCCCAGCATGTGTGCACAACTATTAGTACAGTTATGATAGTATAGAACTAGATAACTTACCTCAAACCTGGGGAGAGAGACCCTGGAGGCAGTGAAAGGTGGAAACTTTAAGGATTTGACTTTATAAGCAGAAGTGTAAGCAGAGGCCTGAATTTCAATAATCTGGTTGGTCAGTTCTTTCACATGAGCTTCAGTGTTGATAGCAGCATCAAGCTTCACTAGCAGGGTCCTAAGATTAAAGAGGCAATAGCCTCATGTCCATACAATATGGTAAAAGGGGACTGTTCTTTCACTTGGTGTTTGCTTGAGCAGTATACAAAGAGGGAATTAAGAAGAAACATGTCCAAATTGGCAGCATCAGAGAGAGTGAGCTTCCTCATAATAGTAACAAGAGTAGAATTGGCACATTCAACTGTCTCATTGGTGGATGGATTGTAGTGAGCTGAGAAGGACTGATGAGTGCCCATTGTGTTGTGAATTATGCTTTTAATATCATTTTGACATGGCCTTCAAATATTGACACTTGTGATGACTTGGTTGGATTTGCATTCAAATTCAGCAATTGTTCACCTTCCTTAAATGAGTCAACACCAATATTCACTCATTTTGGATTATAATACATACACACATCTGATTGTGATACAAGTTCAGCTCAAAATGATCTCATCAGCCACACTGTCTACCTGGCAAATGATCTACATTTAAATCTACTATTTAATTAGAATCATTTCCCCAAATAAAGACAAGTTTATCCACATTTGTGTTGAATTTTATAATCTTCAAGCCTTTTTTTCCTTTTTGCCAAAAGAAAACTTCATTATTTTTTCCAGGAAATTAAGGTATGTACCCTTAATTTTGCTCTAAAGGCTAGCCCAAGGCTAGCTTCAAACCTCAAATCTTTTATATTAAAGGTTCCTACTGTATCCTCTTGGATGTTGTCCCTAAGATCCAAACACACAAAATGATGCTCACTGCAGGAGCTGTCAACCCCTTGGTTACTCTGTTCTCCTGCACATTCACAGGTCCTTCTCCTATTGTTACAGAAGAACCCAAGTCTCCTAAGGTTTTAAGTTCTCTCCTTGAAGAGAATATTGTCAACTCTCCCAAGACACCTATGGTAATGATGTTGTTGCCTGGGCCCTTGTAGGCCCCTCACAGCTTTCTCACTTGATCTTGAACAAGCTTGTGCTGCCACTTACTCCCTTCTTTACACTGGTACAGTAGCCATGCATTTTATCCCTGGTCTCTGTCCTGGTTACACTTTCAAAGACTTGTACTCTTTTTTGCTGGACTTTGATCTTCTGCCTAGTTTGATGGAATCAGTGAAAACCATTGGTGTGCTGGTGAATTAATTCATCCAGCCTGCCTTGGTTCATCACCAACTAGCTCTGGGATCCCCAAACCAGCTTCTGTCTGCTGTAGCATCTGCAGTGATCAACAATCATTCACAGAATATGGCATATCAAGAGCAGACCCAAAGTCTCTTTGCTTGTATATCTGACAATCAACATGATTCACTGGCTTTTAAAAAATATCTGACCTCATCCTAAACAAATTTGGCTCCATTCTTCCTGGATGTATTAGAGAGCAAATATGTAAACTGAATGGCTGCCATGCCGTCTGGCAAGGTTAGATCAAAGCCACCCTTTTAAGATATTGACAAGACTTTGAGACTTTGATAGATGAGCTCAACCAATTCTGAGAACATATGTTGTAAAATATGCAGCCTGGGTGCTGATTTCTACAAATAGTTAGTCTACTACTTCTTTATCTTAATACTATACCTGTTGTGGTATAGTGACAGCCTGGGTAAGGACAGAAGAATATAAGAAAATAATAAGACAAAACTGGTGTTTATTTAGATAGTATCACACTTATATAGTGTGAGGCGGGAGAATTGCCACCAGGGGCAGGGAGGCACAGACAGAAGGACTTTCCTAATAGAGGAGAGTGGATTGGCACAGCTAAAAGTCCACTGCAAGAGAACAACCGCTTCCACGCAGCTTTCCTTAGGGAGATAGATATAAATAACTTTGTTGTTCTATTTATAATTGCGGAAGTAAAGTCTGTGCCTTGTGCGCATTCAAAAGGCGCTTTGAACACCTGTTTTAGAGGCGTTTTAAACGTCTTTATCCCTAGTAAAATCAGGATGCAATAGCGCAATCACGCAACTGTTCTGTCGCTCAATTCCTAGATAGACAACTTAATGTCTAATCCATTCAATCTGCGACAATATACCAATGGCCAACTGAAACTTATTAGGTCTAGTGTGAACAATTGGGGCCACAAATTACAGCAACAATATGACTTAGAAAAGGCTGCTTAGAGAATCATACTGCACCAGGTTCAAAAATATGTTGACAAAAAGGCAGCTTCTGTGGCTGTGGTGCCATCTGTGCTTCTCTCTGAAGGCCCTATTGCATCTGAGGCTAAGATTTGGGAGGCTATTGCTGAGCTTAAGGCCACCACTTTTTATCAGTCTTCTGCTGTCAACCTTCCTATCTCTGAACCCGTCCCTGAACCTTGTATCACTATCTTGACCAACTAACTGGCCACGTTACCAGATGTGATTGCTTACCTGCGCCAACATATCTCAGATCAAGAAGACTTGTTTCCAAATCTGATGGTGAAGATAAGCATGAAGAGGACAAGGTACAAGGCCATGAAAATTATGAATGTTGCCCAGGCCTGAAAGAACAGCCACACATTAACTGTATCCTTGACTGGGATAACTTGGAAAGAGTAAAAAACAATGTTGCAGACATATAATTTGCTTTATAACAGGAGGTTCAAAATCTTACCTGTCTATCTGAGACTATGAACAAGAATATTTTCCCCTTGGTATCTCAGGCTACAGCTCTGGCCACTTGGGTCAATGTGATTGCAGATACTTTGGTGTTCAACAAATACAAGTTGATGAGATTGAAACTGTAGCAATTATTACTAGAGACATTGGGGGTCAGGATAGCTCAACTCTAGACATCTTGAAAGAAAGCCTTTGTCTAATGTAAGTCAGACAACCTGCCGCTAAGTCAGAGTTTGAAGATATTCCTAACATTAATGTTCTAAATGTAGGTGATAACAGTTAATCTACATCTTCCTCTATTAATTTCAACTACAAGCCCACCTTTAAGAAGATCTTTGATCCCAAGGCCTCAATCATTGTTGCTTTCTTGATAATTTATGAAACAGCTATGAGGAGAGCTACTGATGACCTCAAAAAAGAACACATACTTATCTGCATACATCCTACTTTCCAGGAAGTTGTTGTTCTCAAGCTTCTGTCTATTGTCACTTGGGATGATATGAGGCAACTTCTGATCAAAGAGTTTGGAGATGACCTTAGTTTGAAGGTTAAGAAAGATGTGTTCATTTATATTGACTTTGAACCCAAGGAAACCTTGACTGAGTTTGCTGATTGATTCTACATTAAGGGTCAACAACTTATCACCAGTTGTCAGCTGACACCACGTGAAAACTACACTGCCTGTTTCAATGCTCTTAAAGTGAACCAACTTCTGTGTTTACACTTTAAGGCGCATAAGGCGTCCCTCACCTTCATGAAGAGCATCAAGACTCTTCTACAAGATATGAACATGACACATGAAGGAACTGTGGTTTGCAGAAGTAAGGCCAACAACACTGGCACTACTTTTTGCACTCTCTGTACCATGACTTTGAGGCCCAATGGGCAACCAAAATGTCAGGGTTGTCAAAATTGTGGCTAGATAGATCATCACTCCTGTTTCTGCACCAACCTGCATGTGGAAGGATGTGACCCCAAGGAGCAGCTGAGAAAAAAGGTCAGCTTAGAGGCAGAAATACTTTCTGCTGACCAACCTCCCCCATCTCCTTCTGATTCTCCCTCTCATGACAAGCTAGCTCTTTTGTCTGGTCTCACTATTCTTCATCTCTTCCATGATCTCTCAAGTGATTCCAAACCCAATGATTCTGATTATGATGATAATGATAGTTATGGCTACTTCATACTGAATGTCCTTGAAACTGTATTGGTTTCCTATAAACTCTGTCCAGGAAAGGTCATTACAATAGCTCTTCTACCCTCAGCTGAAGCCAAGGTTATGGTAGCTTGCCCTTAATTAGCTCAGGCTCACTGCTCCCTGTTTTAGTGGACTTCTCAGAAGAAGCAGCCAAATTAGCAGAGGATCTCTTTCAAAACATTACTGTATCTCTGTTGGGAATTTCGACCAAGTAATGATGCCAATTATGATGGAGCTCACAGATTAGGATTTAAGCAACCAAACTCATAAATTAGCAGTATAAAAATCAATGATGCCAATTATGACAGCTTGTGAATATGAATTAAGCTGCAAAACAACATAAATTGGTAGTATAAAACACATGCATATTGGATCAGTAGTAGTCTGCTGACCTGAAACATAAATCAGCCAATGGTAAGCGCTGCTGCGGCGCTTAAAGATACATGATTTGCCGCCGCACCACTTTGGAAAGTTACAGGTGCCGCGGTGCTGCCTAGCAATTGAATCAGGCACCAAACTACTTTTATGTCAAGCAACGCTGTGCCAAAAGAAAATTATTGCAAGCATCACCTTACTTTTACATCAAGCGCTGAGGCACTAGGTTTGATTCCCCACAATCTCAAATTCACATATTAATTATGTTATTAAGCATTGAACTTGAAGTATGTTTAAGATAGTATAAGTGATCCTGAAGTGAATAAACTATTCAACACCAGCAAGGGCCACCTGTGCTGGGTGAAGATGAATATATTCTATTGGTTGACGTGCAATAAGCACCAAACCTAGATTAATAATTACCCAAATAGGGGTGTATTAGAATGTCCTAGAAGACATTACTAGCAGCCCAGAGATTAACCTTTTAGAGGGTATAAGAAGAATTAATTAATAACAATAAAATCATCTTTAAACTAACTTTAATCTGATTGATCTTTATCTTAATCTTTAAGTACTTCTGTGTAATCAGAAGCCATTTCTGGGCAATAACCATATTTTTATTTGATTCTGGCTCTTCTGATACAATACTACTTGTTGGAAATTGCGCCATTAATGCTATTTTGATATGGCCTTTGAATACTGATATATGCAAAGATTTGACAGATTTTGCCTTCAAGTTTGGGAATTCCTAGCCTTCTGTAAATAGGTCTGTACCAATATCCACTCATTCTGGATAGCCATACCTTCCCTTGTCTGATCCTGGTTTGACCTCATCCCAACGTGACCCCCTCTGCCACTCTGTCTACCTAATGAGTGATCATTGACCCTTGTCTACTATTTAAGTAGAATCATTTCTCCTAATAAAGACAAGTTTATCCACATTTGCGTTGACTTTTATAATCTTCAAGCTTTCCCTTTCCTTTTTTCCAAAAGGAATTTCACATCTTGTATTCCAGAAAATTAAGGTACATGTCCTTAATTTTGCCCTGAAGGCTAACCCAAGGCTAGCTCTGAACCTCAAATCTTTTGTAATAAAGATTTCCCGCATGTCCTCAAGGATGTTGTCCCCAGGAGCCAAACACAACAAAATGGTGCTCACTACAGGGGCTTCAAGCCCCTTGGTTACCCTGTTTTCATGTGCATTCTCTGGTCCTTCTCCCTCTGTTTCTGAAGTACCCAAACAACCTAAAGTTTCTAGTCCCCCTCTAGAAAAAGACATCACCAATGCCCCCTCAACTCCCATGGTACTGGTGCTGTCTCTTGGGCCTGTGTGGGCCCCCTTCCAGCTTTCTCACTCAACTACAAGCAAGCTTGTTCTGCTGTCCGCTTGCTCCTCCACACAAGCGCTGTAGCAATGCATACTATCCCTGGTCTCCAACCTGGGTACGCTTCTGAAGATCTATACTCCTTCCTCTTGGATTTTGGACTCTCCCCTGCGCTAATGGAATCAATGGAGACTATTGGTGTGCTAGTTAATCAGTTTATTCAACCTGCACTGGTCCATCACCAGTTGGTGTTGGGATCTCAAAACTAAATCCTGACTGCTGTGGCCACCGCTGTTTCTAACAACCACGCTCAGAACATGGCCTACCAAGAATGGTCCCATAGTCTATTTGCTTGCATTTCAGATAACCAGAGCAACTTGCTGGCATCACAGAAGTATCTGACCTCATCTTTAAACTCCCTCTGCTCCTTGCTCCCTGTATATATTAAAGATTGGCTTTGTGAACTGGATGACCACCAAGCTACTTGGCGCAGCCAGATAGAGCCAACTCTCCTAAAATACTGCCAAGACTTTGAGACTCTAGTCACTGAACTCAATCAATTCTGAGAGCATGTTAATTCCAAGCTTGAGTTAGTCAGGACCCATGTTGATGCTTGGGGTCAGCATCTACATTTACAGTATGGCTTAGACAAGGCTGCTTTGGGAAACACTCTGAGTCAAGTCCATAACTATGTTGATAATAGAGTGGCCTCTATTGAAGTGACTCCACCAACTCCTTTGGTTGATACCCCATCTGCTTTTGAAGTGCGGGTATGGGAAGCTATAGCTGAACTCAAAGACACTACACGATGTCAAGCCTCTGTCCCACCTGTTGAGTCTATGCCTGATCCCCGCATTGCTATGCTAACTGACCAAGTCTCTAATCTGCAGGGCAAGATTGAGTATTTGAGACAACATCTCTCTGACCCTGATGACTTGTCCTCCAAGTCTGGTAGTGAGAGAGAGACAGAAGTTTCTGGCATCCCTACCCACCATAGTCATGGGTGTTGCCCAGGACTAGAAGGTCAACCCCGTGTCAACTGTGCCCTTGCCTTGGATCACCTAGCGGTAGTAACTAATGATGTTGCAGATTGGCAAGATGATCTGGAGCGCAAGGTGCAGACCCTCTCCTGACTCACAGAGACAATGAATAGATAGGCTACCCTGCTGGTTGCTCAAACAACGTCCCTGGCTAACCGTGTCAATGGGGTTGTTGGTACATTGGCTGTACAACAAATCAAGATTGATGAAATTAGAGCTGCTGCTATTACTGCCCAAGATGTTAGTGGACAGAATAGCTCTACTTTAGATACCCTAGAGGAGAGTCTTCAACTTTTCTGGGCTAGACAACCTGCCGCTGAATCCAAGTTTGAGGGCAGTCCTCACATCAATGTTCTGAACCCTGGCAACAACAGTCAATCTACTTCTTTGTCTGTTGACCCAAACTACAAACCAACCTTTAAACAGATAATTGACCCAAAAACCTCTACCATTGCTGCCTTTCTCACCATCTACAAGACTGCAATGCATAGGGCTACTGACAAGCTCAAAAAGAAACACATCCTTATCTGTCTTCACCCCACATGTCAAGAAGTAGTGGTCCCCAAACTCCCCGCTATTGTTACTTGGGAGGACATGAAGTGCCTCCTTATTGAGGAGTTCAGAGGAGATCTCAGCTTGAAGGTCAAGAAGGATGCATTTATGCACATTGCCTTTAGCCCAAGAAAAATCTGGTTGAGTTTGTGGATTGCTTCTATATTGAAGGTCAGCAGTTAATCACCAGTTGACAGTTAACTCCCCAGGAAGCATACACAGCCTGTTCAAATGCTTTGAAAGTGAACCAACTTCTATGTCTACACTTTAAGGCACACAAGGCTTCTCTCACTTCTATAAAGAGTATTAAGACACTCTTACAAGACATGCATCTGACCCATGGAGGTACTATGGTACAAGATAATAAAGCCAGTAATGCAGGGACCACCTCTCGTATGCCGCACATTACAACTCTTGGTTCAGATGGACAGACTAAGAGGCAAGGCTGTCATAACTGCGGTCAAATAGGGCATCACTCTTGTACCTGCACCAATCCCCGGGTAGAAGGCTGTGATCCTAAGGAACAGGCGGGAAAATAGAGGTCAGCTTAGAGGCAGAGACGCTCTCTGCTGACCAAGCTCCCCTGTCTCCTCCTGATCCTCCTTCTGACAAGGAAGCTCTGCCTTCCTCTGGCCCAACTATTCTTCACCTATTCCACGATATCTTCAGTGATTCTGACCCTGAAGATTCTGATAGCAAAGAATTTGATAGTTATGGCTATTCTGTGCTGGCTGTTCCAGAAACCATCTCTGTCTCTTACAAACTCTGCTCTGAGAAGACCACCACCACTTCTTGTTCACCTTCAAATAAAGCCAAAGCCATGGTGGCTTGCCCCTACCTATCTCAGGCCCATCAACCCCCCATCTTGGTTGATTCTTCTGAAGAAGCTGCCAAGCTGGCCAAAGCTCTCTTTCAAAATGTAACTGTATCTCTCCTGCTGCAGACTGTGTATGAGGAGATTCCTGCCTTGAGATGCATGTTAGCTAAATGGGAAAAAGAGCTAGAGGCTGCACAGGATGTCTTGGCCATCTTGCCCCCTTTGGGAAAGATACAAACTTTGTGGAAGTATCAATCCAAAAGGTTAAAAATTAAAGCCATTCTGGACACGGGTTCCCCAGTCAATGTAGTATCTTCAAAGTTAATGAAGAAGCTTAAGCTAGCTCCTGACCTCAACTACACTCAGTTGTATGGCACCGCTGGCATGGCACAAACTTGAGCCATTGGTGCCTACTCCACTCTACTCATGAGGTTTGAGAAACTCCTCATTGCTTCCCCTGCTGTTGTCCTTGAAAATGAAAGCTATGGCCTCTTGGTTGGTACACAATTCCTCTGTGAGTATAACAGGATTGTAAACCTGCGGGATGAATATCTATCACTCTTAGGGTATGAGGTCCTTTTGATTTTTGAAGAACCCCCGCGGCTCCCAGGAAAACGTCTTAAAACTTGCGTGCTTGAATATCCTATGGGTATCTTCTCTCTCAAGTATAGGACACACTCCTCTAACATGCACATCCCTCCTCCTTCCTTTCCTGCGGAAGAAGGAGTACCTCTTCTTGCCCCAGCAGTTATCACCATCTCTCCAGGCTCCCAGGTGGTTATCAATTATTAGATTTCTTATGAATTACCCAAAAAGTTGTTCCTGGAACTCTACTCACCTGAATCTCTAAGCCACAAAGAACCCTGACTGTGTCCAGGAATCCTAGATCAAACCCACAAGGAGCCTATACAACTATTGCTTGCCAACCTGGCAGCCTTACCCATGCAGGTGTCTTGGGGTCAGGTTGTAGGACATGGTTGTATACTGGGAGCAGAGCAAGTGGCATTTCTCTATCCTTTTGGAACTTTCAGTGATTTCAATCTACCTGAAGGCAATCCTCAAATTCCCTCCTTATTTAACGCTGCTGACTTCCCCCCAATTGTTGCCCATCCAGTAAAAAGACGTGCTGGACCTACTCAACCAGTTTAGTGACATTTTTGCCTACATTCCTATGGACTATGATTTAGCTAAAGGGGTCATCCATCAGATTGATACTGGTGATGCACCACCTTTCCGTGCCAAGCCATACCGCTGTAGTAGGGTAGAAGATGCTCAGTTGTCTAAGGAGCTCAAACAACTCCTGGATGCTGGACTCTTGGCTCTCTCTCAAAGTCCTTGGGCCTCGCCTTTACTGAGCCTCAAGAAAAAGGATGGTGGACATCACATTGTAATGGACTACCGCCGCCTGAACTTGCTCACTAAGAAAGACTCATACCCCTTGCCCAGAATTGACAATGCTCTCAGACAGCTGGGTGGTTTCAAGTTTT